>VDFB02112623.1:0-72100 GCA_007258455.2 Sequoia sempervirens
AGGTAGATTGAGGAGAGTGAGAGGTAATTATAATACATTTTACATTTTGGTTTTATGTATATTGTACTTATTTAATTATTAATCTTCAATATACATCAATTATAAATTAAGGTCGTATACTGTGGTAATTAACTAATTGATGTAGACCTGGGAGACTCAACTCAACCAACCTATCAACCTATTTTTAAGAGACTCCCAACAAGTTTAGAATGGCCAATTTAAACAATCCAAACAACTCTCATATCTTGACAACAACAAAAGTCAAATTTCACACTTTGACTCCTTGAATCCTTGTAGCAGTGCAAACCTAGTTTTTCCCAATAACTCAAAACTTTCCCAAAAAACAAGATAAAAATTTGATGGTTTTAGACACCCATTTTGGTGTTATTAAACATACTTCAAGGGAAATTACAAGTCCTTTGGACCAAATCACCAAAATCACCCTTTCTAGGTTGTGTTGATTAGGTTGATTAGGCCTATTTTACAAAGCATCTAGTCTTTAAACTTGTCATATGCCCATGAAATCTTGGGGAAGAAATTTTTATGCCTCCAAACTTCCAAATCCACAAAAATATTCCACTTGTATGACTAGATTCTTTCCAAACCCAAAAACCCTTGTTTTAGGCCAAAATCATGAGAGTTTATTCAATCTCGTACTTCCATGACCTCCCAAACCTCAAAAACAACTCAAAAAACAACCCATTAGGTTTGCACATGGGTAAAAATTCATAAAATCATATCTCCCATACATATTTTGTTTAAACATAGGCTTGAACCTCTCATTTCACATGTTTTTCCTCACAAAACTCTTGAGGACAATAGCTATACCTTCTTTATTTCTCATCCTATGAGGGTTTACAATGATCACTTTATTCCTTTTAAAGGCCTTTACACCTCAACTACCGAAAAACCACCTCTACAATTGACTATTTAATCTTTTATGATCACATGAAACATAACACACACTAATTTCAAGGTTGTTAACATCACTATTGAAATGTTTCAATTTTTTGAATTTGTTAGCTTCATTTGTGAATTTCAAATTTTTTTATACAATTAGCCGAGAGTGGGATTCACTACTTTTTTTACATTGCAAAAAATCTTGATTGGATGACGGTATGGATTGAATGATGTCAACAATCTGGTGGTGCATTAACATGGGAAGGTGTGGCTTCATTGGTTAAAGAAGCTCTTTGTAATGGAGATTCCAATGTTACACAAAGGGAAATTTATTTAGCATACAGTTTAAGAGATAAAAAGGTACATATAAATATATTAATCACCCATATTATTTAATGATTTTCAATTATATTGATGTATATATATATGTTGAGATTTTTTTCTTTGCATACATTCGGCCAAGAATAAATATGTTTATCAACTGGCAATATTGAAATAATTTTTTCATGTTTGAAATATTGCAGGTGAAACACCACAAGGCTATGTGCTACAATTTTCATAAATTTTGAATCAAAAAGTTGGATGACACAAAGAAAACTTGTGATTCTAGGATAACTGCAGTGTTTTAGGTGACTAATGTTTCATCTAGAAGCGACATACATCTAGAAGTCTCAAAAAATCGATACTATGGGATTTTGGATGATATACTTGAGTGTGACTTAAAGTATTTCAAATTATTTATGTTCGTTGTCCTATGGTACATGCTAGGATTGAATGAAAATGATCCCGAAAGAACTGTTATTGAACATGATAATGGATTTACCATGGTTAATACAAGGTCGATCGAGCGAGCTGGAAATGAGCCCTATGTTCTTCCAAGCCAATGTGAGAAGGTATTTTACTTAGAGGTTCCTGGTAAACTGGGTTGGTCATTTTTTGTTAGACATGATCCAAGAGGAAGGTCGGTAAAGTATAATGTGGTGGAAGAAGAAGATTGATGTTAATGATGATCAAGATCAACAATTAGTTGATGATGTGCTTGACGAAGATGTCAAAGAGGAGGAACTAGATCATGATGATGAAGGAGTTAATGCTCATGAAGATGATATCCATGTGGATGATGACATTATCGAAACTGAAATCAATGACGATGATGATGATGATATGACCAATCCTTACAATGTCGAATATGGATTGGATGATACGTAAGACAAAGAGTTTGATGAAGAAGAAGATCAATGACAATGAAATGTATGAGTTATGTGATTGTATTATCTATTTGATATTCATTTCTTGATAGAATTATATTTGGCTTATGTGGTTACATAATTAATTCATGATGTTTTTAATTTTTATGCCATTACATAATTAATTCATGGAGTACTTTTTAATGTTTAATTTTAATTCATGATTTTACAACTATTTTAGTTCTCCTAGAAATTTCCATATGATCACAATGAATAGTGTTTTGGGAAATTTCATGAAAGATGACACATTGATCGTAGTAGTGAAATAATTGCAAAGTCATTTAGATTTTTTAGACCAATTATCACCCTTCCTATGCAGTGACTTATTTATCCTAGAGAAACTAAGTATATAGTATACAAAGAAAATGAACAAACCCACAACTACCCCTATTTTTAAGGAGTTTACTTTTCTCCTCTTCCTAATCTCCCTAATATTGTCTAATTATTTTAAAGAGACCAAGGGTCATAACACAACTTTATTCAACCCACTAAATATCTTGGTTAATGAAACTTGACAAAAGAAACAAAACAATTGCTAAATTTGGTATTTCATGTGGAATGAAGAGTGGTGACAATAATCTACTTATAGTTTAAAATAAAACACTATTTTTAGAAGGCTTGACATTAGAGAGATAGAGAAGAGGGGGAGAGAGGGAGAGATAGGTTGAAGAGGAGGAGAGAGAAGAGATGAAGATAGATAGGACATACAAAAGGGAGAGAAATAAGAAGGGGAGACTAGGGAAAGGGATATGTAGAAAGGGAGAGAGAGAAGAAGATAGGGGAGAGAGGGGGAGATAACTCAATATATATAGAGGGAGAGGGAGAGACATAGAAAGGGGGTGATATAGAGAGATAGAGGGGGATGGTGTGTGAGAGAGAGATAGAGATATATGGGAAGAGAAAGAGAGATGGAGATATATGGGAAGAGAAAGGAAGAGAGGTGGAGATAGAGAGTTGATGGATAGGGGGGATAGGGAGGAAGAGATGGTGAGAGATAGAGAGGGGGTTGGGAGATAGTTGAGATGGGGAAGGAGAGAAAGGGATATTGATAGGTAGAGGAGGAGAGAGAGAGAAGAGGGGGAGAGTAGAGGGAGAGATAGGTTGAAGAGGAAGAGAGAGAAGAGATGGAGATAGATAGGTAGAAAAGGGAGAGAAAGAAGAGGGGGAGACTAGGGAGAGCGATATGTAGAAAGGGTGAGAGAGAAGAAGATAGGGGAGAGAGGGAGAGATAGCTCAATATATATAGAGGGAGAGGGAGAGACATAGAAAGGGGGTGATATAGAGAGATAGGGGGGGATGGTGAGAGATAGAGAGAGATAGAGATAGATGGGAAGAGAAAGAGAGATGGAGATATATGGAAAGAGAAATGAAGAGAGGTGGAGATAGAGAGTCAATGGATAGGGGGGATAGGGAGGGAGAGATGGTGAGAGATAGAGAGGGGGCTGAGAGGGGGCTGAGAGATAGTTGAGAGGGGGAAGGAGAGAGGGATATTGATAGGTAGAGGAGGAGAGATAGAGAAGAGGGGGAGAGTCGAGGGAGAGATAGGTTGAAGAGGAAGAGAGAGAAGAGATGGAGATAGATAGGTAGAAAAGGGAGAGCGATATGTAGAAAGGGAGAGAGAGAAGAAGATAGGGGAGAGAGGGAGAGATAGCTCAATAAATATAGAGGGAGAGGGAGAGACATAGAAAGGGGGTGAAATAGAGAGATAGAGGGGGATGGTGAGAGATAAAGAGAGATAGAGATATATGGGAAGAGAAAGAGAGATGGAGATATATGGGAAGAGAAAGGAAGAGAGGTGGAGATAGAGAGTCGATGGATAGGGGGATAGGGAGGGAGAGATGGTGAGAGATAGAGAGGGGGCTGGGAGATAGCTGAGAGGGGGAAGGAGAGAAAGGGATATTGATAGGTAGAGTGGGGAGAGGGAATGACATAGATAGTGGGAGATATAGAGAGATAATTATAATATTAAATTAATATTATATTAATTATAATAATTATAATATTAATTTAATATTATAAATTTAGCTAATATTATTTAATTATATTAATTATATATAATTTATTATGTAAAATTTAACAATATGGTGCCATAATTTTCATTTTAATTGACATAATCAAAACCTAGCTCGTCAATTCGAGAAGTGAGTCACGCACCAGGAGGAAAGGTTGTAGGAAGCCCAGGGATCGAGCTTGCTTGGCTGAAAAATTAGAATTTTTGCGATTTGTTTTGCCATGAAGGCCTCTGCATCTCGTCCGTTGCCAAAATGGTCTGTATATTTCATCTAAAATTTATGAATCAAAGTGCTATAAGGTTTTTGATTTGATTTGGTTTGTCTTCAATGCCGGTGGTCCATTATATTGTGTTCATTTCACCTTAGTAACTGTACATTGTTTGAAACATTTGATTGAATCAACATTGTGCATTCACATTATACCATGGTGTCATGTTTCTTCCTTTTCATACTCGGCCTCATCACTAGGTATTGCAATTTTGATATTGTTGGAATTCTTAAATCGCATGCTCTTTCCTTATATGGATGCCTCTCAAGTTATGACATTGCATGGAGCATGGAAGATTCATACGCCACAAATTCCTCTCCTTACAAAGTTACTTGCTACTATAGTTTAATACTCAACACCTAAAACCACTAAATACCACTCAAAACAAAACAAACAACCAAAGCATTTTTCATACATGTCTACTAAAGCATTTTATCAAATAGTTGACTTCCTTGCTACTATGGGCTAAAAGCCTAAAACAAGTGCTTTTGAACAAGCTATGGGAAAAAATATATCAAAGAATAATAGCAATAGCATAGACAAGACAATGAACTATTTGGAAAAATTCCTCAAAGAATTTCGGTCTCATGGTGATGGAATTCCATGACGAATGCCTATGGCTATGGATTGTCATGGAATTCCATCTTCATGAGACTACATTTCTTTGAGGCATTTTTTCAAACAGTTCATTGCCTTGCTATGCTATGACATTTTTCATACATGACTACCAAAGCATTTTATCAAAAAATTCACTGCCTTAATGTTATGGCTAAAAGCCTAAAACAGGTGCTTTCGAACAAGCTATGGATGCTTGGAAAAAAAATATCTAAGCATAATAGTAAGCAATAACATAGAAAAGGCAATGAAGTTTTTGAAAAATGCCTGAATGGTGATGGAATGCCATGACAAGCCATATACAAGGCAGTGAACTATTTGAAAAAATGCCTCAAAGAAATGTGGTCTTATGGTGATGGCATGGCCATCACCATGAGACCACATTTCTTTGAGGAATTCCATCACCATGAGACCACATTTCTTTGAGGCATTTTTTCAAATAGTTCACTACCTTGTATATGGCTTGTCATGGCATTCCATCACCATTCAGGCATTTTCCATCACCATGACTAGACACATTTCTTTGAGGCAAGCTCTTGGGCATTTTTTTATTACCTAGAATTATCCTTGAAAAAAAACAAGAAGAGCAAGCTCATTGTTGACAAAAGGCATATATTCAAGGATACCAACATATGCCTCACTAGAATGATAGTCCTCCAATTTGTCAAGAATCTCATCTAAAGTATCAAATTCATTCTTGTAAATTTTTCTATTGTCTATTTTATTATTTCCTACACAATCAAGGATGAAATTCTATTAGCTACAAGTCTATTAATATTCTTAAGAATTTTTGGGCCATGCCTTCTTTGATGACCATCCATTTTACATAGAAAACAAGCATTCAAACCTCTCAAAACTTTAATATCATGTTTAGTTTTATTATCACTCAATTGAAAGCACAAATTATGTGGAATACACTCATCAGATTTGAGAGATATAAAAACCCTAGAGTTAAGATGGGGAAGAGTAGACCTTGTTTCTTCCACTTGCAACATATTACCCAAATATTTGAGGACTTGAGGGATAAAAGTTCACATATAAGTAGATATATTTTACAATTCTAACCACTTTAACATATAATTGGCTAAAGCATTACATAAGGTAGAATCAAGGGTTCAAAGATGGACCTAAAAACAAAATTGCCCATATTCTAAAACTCTTTCTTTTAAAACTCTTGATTGCATACCATGATTTTTGAAGAAGAAAGTGAATAAATCTTTATGTATCATTCTATAGAAAGAAACATAGACAAGGCAGTGAGCTGTTTGGAAAAATGCCTCAAAGAAATATGGTCTCATGGCAGTGAATCAACCTACTCTTGGCTGTCACACTTTTACTTATCAAGGAAAAATCTTATGATAGTGCATTCAAACTGCCCTTCATGTGCACAAACAACCAAAACAACTCCCATCACAAATGAGATAGCTTCCAAAAACTCTCAAGAAAATAATTAAGGTCTTCTAGCTGCTTAATCTCATGGAGTGTCATGTATATGCTTTTTTATTTCATCATAGTCCCAAATCTCCCCTTTTAACATCATACAAGACCTACCCCACTATTATGCTTTAGAATGCACCATTTTCTTTCACATTTTCCTTTACATAAAATTGCCATTTGAACCCTAATGAGGATTCAAAAAAATGCTCTAAAAGGTTTTTTTCTACTTGATCCTATTGTAGAAGACTCCATTAATCTTCAGATCTACTACCTAATGCATTTGTCACTATTCTTGATTTTCAACCTTGGATCTTAAAGGAAATTTGAACCACCTTCATAGCTTCCTGTACATGCCTTTTCATTCATAGTCTTCATTCTTGTCAAAACTTCCAAAGCTGTTCATTTATCAAGGTTTACACTTCCAAAGATATGATATAAGGGATGAGGATGGTATTTTGTCTCAAATGATTTTGGCATAATAGGTACCTCTCAGTCTTTAGCTTTCAATGAAAAAGATATCAACATACACTCGTGTTCCCATATTCAATAATAAAGTGAGCTCTGGAATGATATAAAATCCTCTATTAAAAAAAAGACAACAACATCTAATCCATATCAATTTCCAGAGGAACTTGTGAGTAGGGGAAGCTTCTTTAGATGATCAACTAGATGATCAAACCACCAACTTAGCACAACTCTCTCAAATACTCTTTAAGTGGACCTTTCCAATCCACTATTCCTTCAAGGAAAAGACCCCCCCAACTAGGGTTGTTGTACTCAAACAATCAAGAGGGCTTGGATCATGTCAAATAGGACTAAACCAAACCATGACACTCAAGTTTGCACTTAGGAAACTACATTTTCTAACCACTAGGCCTCTTTACCATTAAAAGGCTTGTAGCCTTGCCTGGTAGGACAGTAAAAATAAAATCTGCATATAAGCTTCTATTAGGCCCAAACCACTGAACTTAGACAAGTAATATATGTCCCTACAAAGTCTCAAAACCTTCTTTCTTGATGGTGGACAGTAAAAGAGAAATGCACCAAAACAACGCTACTCCAAGAGGCCTAATTGGCAGGCTACAACAGGATAGTTGACTATCTAGGCTCTCCCCTTCACCCCAAAGCCTTGAAATAGGTTCTTACAGGCTAGTTACACCCATGTCTATCACTCCTATGTTCCTTCATAGTTAAAATCACCCTAAACAAACAAAACTCAACTTTTTGCTTCACAATCTAGGCCTATCACATGAGGATGCCAGGCCTAGAACATTGTAAAACTTCCTCCACACAACATTCCATTCTCCAGAACCCTAAAAATATGAAAATATACATAAATATCTTCCATCCCACCAAGAATTAGCATTATTACAACATGGAGATGGAAGAAAGAGCCATTCTTCAATCAAAACCCTAGTTTTGAGGGTTTTCAGACTAGTTCCTACTAAATTGGCGATATATTCTTTTATACTCAATGAAAACTTGTCAAATCACCTCCAAAATAAATCAAAGTCTTCCCTCTATCCAACCATAACAATAATTTACCCGTATAGTACGTACAAAGTTCGTACCACGCAATAGAACAAGAAATTTACACACAGATTTTCCATAAAATAGCAAGCTTTTGCATTAGAACTTCAAAATGATTCATCAACCCACATGCCTCGACCAAGAGAGGCTTATTTCTATCTTCAACCAACCTTCCCAACATCCCACAACTGAAATTTGAATTGGTTGTATGTTGGGAACTAACAAAACATCATTTAGATACCAGTAATTGCCTAGTTAAGGCAAGTTAATACAACTTCCACAAGCCTGAATACAAAGAGCCTTCAAGAGGTGTCAAAAGGCATCAAAACCATTTCAAAACACCAAGGAAACTCCCCTCAAGAACCTAGTTGCATCATGGCATTTTGATTCTTTAATTTTCCAAGGTGCACTAAACTTACAAAGTGATGATGGAGACCTTGTGATTACATTGAAACTTATCACCAAGACTCAAAACCTACTACAAGCCTTTGAAGAATCAAAATGTTGTTATTTCAAATGACTATGAGCACTAACTTTCACTATTTGAAGATGTTGAAACCTTGTCATAGAGAACTAGAACATTGATGCAACCACTCATCCTACCTTAAAACATACCAAAAGTCTCCAAGCAATTAGACATAGGAAGATTTAAGATGACTTAAACAATTTTTATTGTCAAAGCATAAACTTATGATGACTTAACTAGTCCCAGTACACACTCCCTCCCCATTAACCACTTATACATATGGAGTTTATCAGTGGACAGCTGAACCACCTCACACGTGCACCTGAATTATGTACCTGAATTATGTCTATTAGTGTTCTAATTCATCTTTTTCAAGACAACTTAAACCAAAATACCATTCTTCTGCACAATACATTTAAGGCCTTGGTTGTGTAACTGGTGGACCATATTCACATTTAACACTTGTTACAAAGTTTAAAGTCATTAATTGCAAGGGACAATCTCCTTCATACATTGATTTGATTTGTGATGGACACATTTGGATGGTAGTAACAATAACTTGCAATCTATCAAGACTTGATTACCTTATAACCAGTCAAATTCTAGTGATGAAATGATAGATTAATCATAATGTCACCTTGGGGTCACATCACCATAAAAGAACTTCATCCAACATCCTTATGAGTGCAGGTACCACCAAATAGGTATTTGTAAGATTTTTCTTCCTCGAGCAAGGGAAATTCAAGAAGAGAAGTGGAAAGCGAGACATGTAGTAGGTCTAAAAGAGGGAGATCAACTAGAGGTCAAAAGATTAGAAGAAAATTTTGTAAACACATGGAATTTTTTCTTGCTTAAGTGGGGTCATGTTCTTATGATGATGAGAGCATAGGCGACATCGAGGTGCCCTTGAGGTACAAACATCTATGGAAACAATGGGTAACCAGGGAACTTTCTCCAATAAACACTAATTTTTGTGTCAATGAGAGGATATATCACATAGCACCATCGTCATTACATGGTTTGGGCCTATTTTGCATGGACAGCATAAAGGTCTGTTACGAAAAAGTTATTGAATTGATGGAGTATGTCAGACCCTGTTATAGTTACAAAGATTGGATGCAGCTGGTTTGATATACACGAAGTATGTGTAGGTATGCACTGTTAGCAAATTATATACAACTAAAAGATAAGGATCAAAATAAAGGAGTGGCTGTGTACATTGATGGAAAGCCAAAATCATTAGGGAATATTGTAGGGTTTATAAATAGTACATGACCTGGGTCAACAATAAGCAACCCAATTTCATATTCGAGGCATGCGAGGGAAACCGTGTATTCGTATGTGCGATAAAATCAATAACTGCAGGGGAAGAGTTGCTAATCGATTACAATTTGAATTGCTTAGATACAAACACAGTTACTATGGGGGTGGTACGCACTATATACCACTTTATCCAACCTCCAATTAATGACTCCAATATACCATTTTATTATTATGTTTTTTTTCGTAAGTCTATTGGTTTCATTTTAGTAATTTTTTTATATTTAATTTTTGTCACAGCAGGACATTGATCATACGGGGAAGGCTTCAGCCCAAACCATAGATCGCGATGCATCTTCAGGCACTTCTACTCGACAGGTTTACCTCATTGTAATTGTACAAATTAGATACGAACAAATTTTTTTATTATTATGTTTTTTTCATAAGTTTATTGGGTTAATTTCGATAATGTTTTAAATATTCTTGTTGCAGACAGCTAATCGGGGAAAGGCACCAGTAGTAGAGGAGAGCATCCATAGGGTCGAGGTGTAGTCACTGTTATTGGATGATGACATTGCATATTCAACAAACCCTATCGATATGATAAGGAAGACACAAAAAAATGCAATGAAGAAATCCTTCAATTGTTATTCATAGTGCCTCAAACAGATGAGATAAGAGAGAGGGTTAAAATATTGACTGAGAGAGTACAAAACTTGCAAGTAACTATTGATGGTGATTTTGACACCACAACAATGCAAGCAAAATATTGTTATTCCGCTTCTCCTGAAAGAGAAAGGCAACACATGGATGCCTTAGCTCCCAAGGTCTTTGTAGTTGGGTCTCAACTGTGTTGATGTTACTTAGTGGTCAATGCAATAGTAATATTCAAGGGGCCTTTTGGTGTTGAGCTTTTGGATTGTTCTAAGATCAAGCATGAAATAAAACCTACTCTAACAGGGATTTTTAAAGAAATATAAAAAGATAAGTCAAAGTTTTGAAACAGAAAAGAACAATAGTTCATCCAACCTTAACTAGACTTGTTAACTTCAAGGAATTTGTAAACCAAAACTGCAAAACAAAGTAAACTTGTGATTGACACACAGCCTCTTTCATTCACAGTGCTAATTCGAATAACATATTTTAATTACCATTTAAATAAAACACAAAATAATATTTCATTCCTTGAAGAATTCACAAATCAAATGATCAATTTAAGACAAATATCATTCTGGAACACAACATGAAGGAGATTAAAACTCTAATTGCTTCTACTATTAGTAAAACAGATAAGCAATAATTACAAAGCTGGCACAATCACCAGTGTACAGAGAATCTGAGGCTCTAGATTGTTTCCAACTACACTAAAAGAACTTAGAAAATATATTACAGTCTGTACCGAAATCTAACTGCTAAACAAGAAGGAAAGAGAAGCTCTCATTACTAAGAATCAAGAGGCAACTCTATCTCCTTCTGTTAACTGACTAACTCCTAATAGTTCTAACTCTAAACAGTTCTCAGTCTAAAAGTTCTCTAACCTTCGAAGTTCTAATCTAGAAGTGCTAACCTTTACAAAGAGGCAAAAATGCCTTATATCTAGAATGTACCAACAGGAATGTGTTGTCCCCTGCACTAGGGTTTAAAAATATCCGTAGACTGTGGGAGAGTCGGCCCTCAGATCTTTCTGAGGAAATTCAAAACTGCATTCAATGTGAAGCCCTCTTGTCCATGCTGAAAAGTTGTTCCGAGGACGACCTTACATCTTTTGCAACTGCAGCCTTTACTCTCCTGTCTGCATGTCCATCTTCGAACTCTGTTGGGGTCATCTTGAATGCTCAAAATATCTCCATTAATATTGATCTACCTCCTTTCCAGTGGTCATTACAGCTGTCCTTATGAGTCACAGTTTCTTCTTTCCTTCAGCCTCCTTCTATTATGGACTTCTCTGTACGTTTGACCGTTCTTGTGGAAACACCATCGGGCCTTCCTATAGATTTAAACCTTTCACCCAAGTCGATCCATTTCCTTTGGATCTCAGAAGGAATCCATTTTTCTCGCATTCTGTTGTTCTTCATCATAGGGGCAGTCGATTGATGAAAGGGACCGATGGGTCACTCTTTTGGCTCCTTCTGATTGGTCAGGCATACGCCAAGCGAGCTCCTCAGGTGATCAAAGGTGGTCTGATCAATATTGCATGTCGGTGAGACACCATCAGTGTCTCCTAGATGCGACTTCACCATTATATAGTTATCGGCATGACACAAAACAGTCGGCAAGATGTTTCGGCGAGCTAAAAAAGTCGTATCGAGCTTACAAAACCAATCGGCAAGACTCCTTTGTTTCGTTGAGACCTCCCGATGAGGATGCAAATCTTTCAGCGAGCCCTTTTATTTTCTCCCCAAACCTATTCTGTCGACAAGAGTCACGACAAAGCTAGACTCACTCGGCGGGCTCATCTCGGATGTCGGGGAGACTGTAATGCTTTGGGGAGACCTTACCCCGATTTTCTCTTCTCTTACCGAGCCTTCCCTTGTTATCAGCAAGACTCCCTTCCTTTTCCAAGACCTTATGGCGAAAACATGACCCTCGGCGGGAAGTCCTGGCGATATCCACCTTGTGTTGGGGAGACGTTATCGGATCGACAAGACATCTTGCCAAGCTCGTTCCTTTGTTCAGAGTCTCCCTGAGCTCTTTCTATTTCGGTGAAACACCCACCTTTCGGCGAGAACTCCTGGCGAATTCCCTTTATTCTTCTGGAGTCTCCCTGAGTTCTTTCATTTTGGCGTGACCTTCGAACTTCGCTAAGACCTTACACCGAGGTCCTATCCTTCGTCGAGTGTTCATTTGAGTTCAGGGAGAGGTTGTTTAATCAATGAGACATCTCACTGAACCTTAGATCTTTCAGCGAGATCTTTTTCTCCTTTCGGTGAGACAATCTCACATCGGTGGTACCTTTGGCCAAAGCCACTCCATTTTGCCGATGTCATTTTTGTCGCTATGACCCCAACTCTTCGGCCAAACATTATGCCGAAGGTTTTATCCTTCACCGAACGCAACTCCCTTCGGCGAGACCCATGCCAACTGGCAAGACACTTTGATTCTCTCCCCAAAGACATACTGATAGAATCCCCTGTGCTATGTCGGTGTGACCAGAGCCACTCGGTGAGACGTTACCACGATGCAGTTGAGTCCTGTCGAAGTGTGTTTGCTTTGTTGGCAGTCAGTGAGACTTGAAACTTTCACCGAGACCTCTTGGTAGGGAGAAAACCTTATGCCGATATATGAATCCTTTTGACAATGGTTAGCGAGACTTGAAGATTTTTCCAAGACAGTCCCTCGAAGACCAACTTACGTCGATAGGAAACTCTTAGTCGCTAAGATGATGAATGATGTCTTGGCGATAAATGCCTGCATATGATTTTTGAATGCTGTGACACCAGAGAAATCCTGCCAACATGAACCATCCTTGTGCTCCGTCAGTGAGACCAAACGTACTCGCCAAGACATCTCTTCGAAGACAAGCCTTTTGCCGAAGTGGAGCTCCTAGTCGCCGTGACTATATTTCATCGGTGAGACATTATGCCGAACACCCACACTCTCTCCGAAGACATCCTTGTCGTTGAGACTGCACCCATTCGTCAAGATTTCTTGGCGACGTGATCTTGCTTTGCCGATATACGAACCCTTCCCCATTGGCAAGACTCCTTGCGTTTGGTGAGAGCACATACCGAAGAGAACAACTCCTGCCGAAGTGTAGGCCTGTATGCATTAGTCGGTGAGACATGAAGATTTCGGCAAGAATTTTTCCTGAAGATAAGCTTTATGCTGATGGGAAGCTGATAGTCGTCGGGACTATGAATGATGTGTTGTCAATTGGAAACTGCATGTGAACTCCAGTCGTGGTGACATCCCTGAGGTCATGGCGATATGACCTGTAATGTGGAGTATCCAGACTTGATGGAATCTATAATGCAACAGGGCCAGATATGGGGAAAATATGCTCATGGTGGGACTTTTCTGGAAACTTTGCGAGTATGGACAATAGGTAATATCATCAAAATTGTGCAGTTCTAACACCCCCCTCGGATCCTTAGTAGACAAAGCCAAGCCACCAGTCGGAAAGAGGTTAGGAAAGTCTTGCCGACCTTTTCCTTAGCTAATTTTCATGACCAACTGGATTGAAGAATGCACCCCAACTGAGCTCCCTTGACAAATATCATCCTATATGTGATTTAATCCTACATTCAACAAAGAAAACCACAGTAAAGATCACACAAACAAAAGTTAATTAATCAAAATCATCATTAAAATGAATCCTATGTTAGTAGGGTACCGTTAAATCTTTGAACAAAATGATTATACAAACAGTTCGGGTTTCAGGCCGACCCATGGAACCCAAGCCAGGGAGGAATTTCAGAGAATTCTGAGCTAGGCAGATTCCAGCAGAATAAGCATGAAAACACCCATTAGAAACTTAATTCGATCATTATCAATCAAGGAACAACATGAGAGATCTCAAAATAGCATCAATTATTCATAAAATGCATCATCATTTATTAACTAGCCTTACTACTCCATACCTCTTCACATTCCACTAGATTCTGGGGAAATCCGCGTGGGATGGATTTCTGTGAAGGAGAAGACATTCTGGAAAACCCGGAACAAATAGGGAACAATGGATTTCGGGAAAATCCGGGGGAGAAAGAAATCTGCGAAAATTCGGTCCACGCGGATTTTCGCGTAGACCGAAAATCCCTGAACGACAACGCTCAGCCAAAGTTCGAGCGAGATCCGGGAAAATCTGGATGGGGTGGAAAATTCTGAACTTAGGAGAAAACCCGAATTCCAACTGAGGCATAACCAAACTTTGACAAAACCAGAAGACAAACTTAGGCAGAAAACTAGAAGAACCACCAAGGGGAAAGCAAGTAACCAAAAGCAAAAAGAAACCAGAAAGAAGAAAGGGGGATCCATTTTGATCCAAAACAAAGTGGGGTGGTTATGCAAGGCATAACAGTAAGTTGTCATGAGGTCTTTAATTATAACATAAGTTCATTCATGGTTTTATAATTTGTAATCTTTTATGTCATGAACTATGTGTTGTTTTTACAGATTTTTTGCATCCTCATGATGTTGTTGCCCATGATTAGCATACTGCAGGTGTTACCTGCAGAGTAGGGGTTGGTACAAGTGTCCATTTTGATCTTCCTACACATACATCACATGATCATCCGACCCCATCATCTGTGCCTATATTGTTGACTGAAATGTTGGCAACACATAGCATGCACGGATTGGGGAGTACTGGTGATGTAGATGCCACTAGTGCTGGTGATGTTTTAGCAGCATTTCCTAGATCTTCTCGTATTACTAGTACGGGAACATTTCCAGTCAAATTTATGGTGACTAAGGATTTAATTCCCATAAATATAGAGGTCCCAGGTAATTTAAATTTTTTTAATTATTATTATATATAATCCAATTGAAATTTACTTATTGATCACTCTTTTTAGACTAATGATCCCAAGATCATTTTGCAGGAAATGATGTTTTTTATAAACATCTAGGTGATATAACATTGGATCTCTTCGGGCCCACCATACATACACGGTGGAATGCCCAAAATCAAGATTTAAAGGATGAGCTCATTAACCGTTTAGTTGTGTTGTTCGGTGATAAAACATTCAACTGAACGAAGGTCCTTAAGAAAGCTGGTACATATCTAAAGTATGTGAGGGACCAATATAGGTCACATTTAGAGAAGAACAAAAAGTACGATCGTACCCCCATGATTCTGGAGAGGAAGTGGAAGGACCTTGTGTTGGATGGAAAGGAGAAGGCTGAAAAGAAAAAAGGAAAGACACCACCGGGCCAAGGAAGGTATGCGATACTATCAACAATGTAATTATATACTGATTACTCTTTCTTTTTACATAATCTAACATATTTTAAACTTTTCATAGGCTACCCGACACATCGAAGGAAACAAAGACAAGACTAGAAAAACACATGGAACACAAACTTGGCTCTAGTGGTTATATGAAATTAGCCGCAAGAATTGTAAGTATCAATAAATGAAATATTGCATCCAAATAATAAATTGCAAACAATTTTGGTTTTATCACACCATAGAAGCAAAATTCATGATCTTATGAAAAAATGCAGGGCTCTGAATTCAACAGAGCGCCCACAAAAGAGGAAATGAAGATTGCCTTCTAGCATGGCTATGAAGTCGTGGCTGAACACCTAAGAGTCTTGACTGGGCAAACACAATCTTCCACTGCATCCAACATGTAGGTAAATAAACTCAATAAAGTTTATTTAAAATTGAATACTTGTGCAATCTATTCAATATTAATTTCCACCATTAAGTAATTATGTGCCTATTTGTTTTAAATAGACAGACAATGATAATACTGCACCTGACATTGGAATGCAGCCTGGTGAGGGTGGCACACAACCTGCAGATGAAGGTCATGGTGTGCATCCTGGTACTAGATGTATTCATGTGCTATAGAAAATTCAATATGGATTAATACAATTAAACATCTTTAATTGCAATTGGTGTATTAATTAATGTAACCTTTCATGTTTCAACTTTAGAGCATGTAGAGCGTGATCAACCTATTGAGCATGATCAGGCTAGAGAAGATCAAGAACATGATGTGGCCCCATCAGGTAAAGAGGACCACTCTAATGTTCTTTTAAACATATTTAATTGCAATTGGTGTATTCATTAATGTAACCTTTCGTGTTTCAACTCCAGATCACGATTTAGAGGGTGTTCAATATGCTGAGCATGAGGCTATACGACAAGATCAAGAACATGATGTGGCCCCATTAGGTAAAGAGCACAACTCTAATGTTCTTTTAATTAATAAAATACTTGTAACAATAATAACAAAACATACCAATTTAACATTTCTTTGTTATTGTAGTAGACCCCCCCTTGAAGTGGCCTCCACGTCGTGATCAGCACACGACTAGGCGTACATTAAGATCAAGAGCAAAGGGCAGAACAACTGAAGGGGGGACAAATGATTTAGAAAATGATACTCCACTTCAGCTTTTTTTAGCTTCAAAATTAAAGAAACGAAAAAAAAGTTGATTGTAATCATATTATGACAACCATATTTTTGATAATATGTAACAACTGAATGAATGAATGTTATATGTTATTAATGGATGAATGAATGTTATATGTTATTAATGGATGAATGAATGATTAATTTTATATGATCGGGTATGGGGAATTGAGAGTGATGTGAGGGGGGGGGGGAGAGGGGCCAAATGAGCTTCCACCGTCATGTGGTTGGCCCTGTTAAGTAGAGAATATTAAACTATTCTCGAAACAAAGAGAAGCTCAATCCAATTACTACATACAAGTATCTTTTTAATTCCTCTATCTTTCATCAATCTCTTTACTATTTTGAACCTCGTACAGATGTTTTACATGAACCCATTATTGTAAAATGGGCCTCCAGTTGAGTAAACTGAATCCATGCTCTACATCATAATTTCAAGTTGTTTCCATTCCAATTTTCCGAGTTTAGTTTGTTTGTATGGCTTTGTATGAATACCACATTGTGTTGTGTGTGGATTTGGTTTCAAAGCTTTGTTTCTTTTGTTTTTAGTGGTGACATAATTCTAAAATTTTACTTTTTGTGCATAATAGGTTAGTGGAAAAATAGACAGCTCTAAAGGGTTTAGAGGTTCGATTGAGATAGATACATAGATATTTGGATCTTGTTGTTGATGGGACGCTTCCACTTAACCATGAAATTTTGTACCATCTGCAGGTATGCAAAACTTTATCTACTTACATTCATTCAACTTATTGTCTTCCTCTCAAATTTATGCATACATGTGTCATTTGAGAGGGTAACTCCATAAAGGTTTTGTCATAATTGAAGAATAATGTATTAGCTTATGTCCATCATGAAAATAACAAGGGTTATTGTGGGTCAATTTGATAGGAAATGAGTAGATCCCAGAGTATGCTATAGGCCTTCATACTACAACCTTGTTCATGATAGAAGATTCTTGTTTTGTGACATGGAAAGAATAAATTAAGTGATTGACAACCAAGGATAGTGAACTATGTAGGAATAAGTGATCTAGAGTGAGTAGGGGAAGCTTCTTTAGATGATCAAACCACCAACTTAGCACAAATCTCTCAAATACACTTTAAGTGGACCTTTCCAATCCACTATTCCTTCAAGGAAAAGACCCAACTCACCTAGGGTTCTTGTACTCTCACAACCAAGAGGATTTGTAACCACTTAGATCATGTCAAATAGGACCAAACCAAAACTTAACAGCCTAATTTTCACTTAGGAAACTCCATTTTATTATCACTCTAACCTTTAGGCCTCTTTACCCTTTTAACCCTTATAGCCCTACCTGGTAGGACAATCAGAATAAAATCCACATACAAGCCTGTACCAGGCCCAAACCACTGAACTTAGACAGGTATTATATGTCCCTACAAGGCCTCAAAACCTTCCTTCATGACAGTGAATAAAAAAAGAGCAATGGACCAAAACAACGCTGCTCCAAGAGGCCTAATTGGTTGGCTACAATAGGATAGTTGACTATCTTGTGGATAGCTTTGTGTTGTGTGTACTTCTTCCTCCTATATTTTCATTTTTTCACTTCTAAATTCGTTACAACAATAAAAAAGCATGGATTCAAATGTTCTAGTTCCTCTTCTAATTCCATTTAACTGCCATCAATGGAAAACTAAGGTTCAACTAATACTAAATAACAAGAGGTTATATAGAGTTACAATGGGGGTAGAAAAAAAACTTACAAATGAAAGTGCTAAAGGTAAGTAGTTCAACAAGGGTAATAAAGCTTTTGGATTCTTATTTTATATTGAAGCAACACAGGCCACCTTCCGACCCGAGTTCATAAATCATATTGATGAGTATATTGTCTTCCAATCTTTGGACTGTGAACAAATAAGTAGCATTGTGAGATTACAGGTATGTAGACCATTTATTTTTTTGAAAAAATTATCATTTATAAAGTACAAACAAAGGTAGAAAAGTTGTCTGATTAGTTAATAAAGAATTTATTTGTGACTTATAATAACTGAAGATGCACATAAAATTGTATAAGATCCAAGTACTTTAGGGAATTCATAATAGGATATGCAGCAAGGGGGTAACTCAAGTGCTTAATACACACTCTTTCCGTGTTTTATGCATTTTTTGTAATCTAATTTATATGCTTCATAGAAATTAATTTTGGGATGGAAGCAATCAACTCCAATTCTTGTCATCCTTCATTTTTGTTTAGTTACAAATATTTGGTTGCAATGATTTGGTCAACAAACCTTGTTTGTTCCTTTGTCTGAATGCCATGTTATTGTGCATTAACTCCTGAATTATAACCATTAGGAAGCTTTATATCTCATCCAGGAATCTTTAGCTAGATCACAACATCAGTTATGCATTTTTCCTAATATATCTTTTATTATATGATGAAGAGAGAAAACTTACTCTTTTGTTGTTGTACAATGTGAAAGAACCCAAAAGTTTTCTATCCCAAAATTCCATCCTCTTACAAAAAAGAGAATATATAGCTTTTCAATCTGTTATTGATTTATAATTGATTCTTGAGGTCATATATTAGGGAAGTCAGCATTCCAATGGCCACTAAATAAATAGATCTTCCATGTAATGCTTTCCCACTTCAATTCCTTCTCAACCTTCTCTATAAATGCATATAGAGTTTCAAAATATTTAGGTTTATCAACAAATTTTAGAGGAAATTTCTTCCCTAATGCCTTCTCAAATACAACCACCATTATTATTATCATTTGCAACCCTTGTGTAGTAAGTTTGAAACTTGGTAATTTTATTGTTATTTTCTTTTGAAGTACACACATGCAAAATAGTTGTTTATGCACATAAGAGATAACAAAAGTAACCACATGTCAATTGCATACAAATTGATGGGGAGAAGATAAACACCCAAAGTTATTGAAACATCATTAGCATATCCTACAATCATTGCATTCCAGGAGATGACATCTCTTTGAGCCATTCCATCAAATAGTTTACGTGCCTTATCTATACTTCCACATTTTGAATACATGTCTACTAGAGAGTTTCCAACTATAATATTTGACAAAACTCTCCCTTCCATTATGTTATGATGGATGTCCATACCATGTTCCAAAGCTCCCCTTTTGGAAAATGAATGGAGGATGCTCACAAAAGTTGTCGAATTTGGCTTTACACCAGCCAATTACATTTGCTTTAAAATTTCTAAATCCTTTTGAACAAATCTATTTTGTGCATATCCTACAATCATTGTAGTCCACGAGACGACATTTCTTTGAGGCATTCTGTCAAACAGTTCACGTGCCTTGGCTATGCTTGGACATTTTGCATACATGTCTAATAGGGTAGTTGCAACTAAAACTGATGAAAATCCTCTATCCTTTATGTTTTGATGGATGTCCATACCCTATTACAAAGCTCCCCTTTTGGCACAGGTAGGGAAGATATTGGAAAATGTTGTCGAATTTGGATTTACACCAGCCAATTACATTTTTTTTAAAAAAAATTGCACAGTTTCATTGAAATTTCGATGAACAAGACCAATGAAATTTTGACGATTGTTTGGTGGTGTTTCGATGTTTTGGTTGTTTTTCGTTGCTTGTTTTCTAACTAATGTACGTCGATAAAGCGACACACGTTTCGTCAAAATTTTGACGAACATAAGAAAACCTATAACATGGCCAGTACCGACGAAGTCACATCGCGAGTTCGACATTTCAAGGTGTGTCGGTAAAGTGATGAAAATGTTCCAACAAAAATTATTGCAATGGTTTTTCAGTGTTACGATGATAGTTTGTCAAAATTTTAACAAACGTTCGTCGGAAAATGGAGTTGAATACCGTAGTGGCATTTCCTGTGAGATCTTTTTTGGCTGAAACTTCCCCTCTTTGTGGACCCAACTTCTTTCTTTTACCCAATAATAATTTGTTATATCATAACCTAGAAAAACTTATAGAATGAAAATCTTGCTTGAACCTCAAGAGTAATAATACAATGAGGGAGAGTGCTTTATAAAAGAAGCCCTAAATGATAAAGGGATTGTATCATAACAAGTGTCGTCATCCTATATGATGAGACAAAATGATCTAGTAATAGCTCACTCTAGTTAACAAAAAGCACTCCTAAGTTTAACTTAAGTGCATGAAATAAATTAGACTAATAATCAATTAAAGATTAATTAATTATTATCTAATGCATAATTTCTCTAACACTACTCTTTGGAAGTTCCCTAAGTATGTTAAATTTTACATTTGTCAAGGAGCTCGCTATGCTATATATTTCTCAAGAAAGAATAAACATTTTCCCCAAGAGTATGCAATTTTCCAACATTATGATGCAATTGAATAATGGGATATTCTATCTTCCATGTAGGCATACCAAGAAATAAAAATCCAATATTATGAAATCCTTAAAGTTTCAGAATCCTAGAGAATCCAATTATTTTTAGATACTCTTGTAGATAAAAATCAAAATCAAAATTATTTTTGGATTGTCTTAATTATGTTTCTCTATTTTATTAGGATTTAACTAAATATGGGAAACACATAAAGTATAAGCTCAAGGATACAAACTCTACTACATGGGACAACATGGCTACCAAGGTAGTGAAGAAAATTAAAGATAAATATTAAAATATTTCATCACTTCAAATACCAAAATCATGTATACAACTCTAGTAGTTTTCCTGATGCTTTAGGTAAAACATGGCCAACTGTCTTGATTTAGGAATTTGTAGATGACCAAAAAGAAATATATGGATACATATTAGGTACTTTTACATTAAAAAAAAACTAGGTACAATATATATGAGAAGAAAAAATAGTCATAAAAAAAAGAATTTTAAAATTTTAAAATTTTCCTAAAACCAAAACATTTTATAGTAATGACCTATAACCAAGTAATGTGAAGCCTTAGAAAGAAGGGAATTTTTTTTTTTTACCAAGCCCGAGAATTGCCAAGTGGTAATTTGTATTTTTAGGATATTACCTTAACATTGAATGGATTAAAGGGGGAAATAATCCCTTAGTAGATTGGCTAGGAAATTGTAAGCGACAATTCTCATTCTTGGAGATTCAAATGTAGTTTCTTTGGATGAAGGTAATAAAGAACTAATTGTTCTCTCAAAAAAAATTGAGCTTGATAATAGACTAGCATATCCTAGATAAGTGGCTCCAAGATTTGAGAAATATCATTGTTTATGATACTTCCAACTCAGAAACTATGGATGTTGATTCTGAAGAAAACTTCTTGACATCATTTGGCCTAAAATATTCTCTAGTAGCAATACAAACTATAGATGGATTTTTAATAAATATCCAAATTATGAGTTCACTGGGTTATTTTGATCGATAGTTGTTAAAGGATTTTTCTAAAACTTAGAAAATATGGCATCTTCAAAAATATCACTTTCTTTCAATTTGAATTTGAAGATTATGTAGACATTTTTCTCTTAGGTTCACTAATGACATGTGAGAATTTTTTGAAAATCAATTTGGGATTAAGAGGTGAATTATTTAAAGGCATGCTCCAAAATTTGGTTCGACTACCACCATATTTCTTGGGAACAAAGCAGAATTTTATCCCATGACACAACATTGATTTGCAAAAGTATTTATAAAAGATGGAGAGCCCAACCTCATACCAACAAGACTTTCTAGAAGATTCGAGTGGGATATGGCATACCCAAAACAAATATAAAGATTAGTATTTAGGTTTTACCATGTTTAAATTACTAGAAAGAAATCAAGTCTCTTATTCTTAAATTTCTTCTCCCTCCTTCGCCTTTTGATTAAAATGACTATTGTAGTGAGCACATGTGCTTGTTTGTGTTGTGATGTCAACCATTTTAAGATTTTACAACAAGAATCACACTTGCCCAATTTAAGTAAGATCATTGTAGCCACTTGCAAGTGTTAAGTGAACCGTTCTCACTTTTCAAATTCCACAAAAGTGATTTTAGTTTCTTCTAAAAAAATTTCTTGATAGACTGCAATTACAGCTATTTCTAACTTTAGTCTCTTTATTAAAAATAAGGAAACAACAATATTTCCATGATGATTAATATCAATTGATAGTAATTTTAATAACACCTAATGACATCTTCACCTCCCACCTACAATCCACCTAATAGTACCTATCAACATCTTTGTACATAATACAATGCATAAACTAATTTTCAAACACATTGCAACAACATTACCTAACTATTAGTGACACTTTATTATTTATACTTTCAAATATTTTGCAATGATTAGTTTCTATGGCTCAATCAAAGTTCAAAAGTTGGTTGTCGAGTTTCAAAAACTTGGATGTTAGAATTAGAAGCATCAAAACCACTCTACTTAAATATCTTGTTATTCATCAATTAAATAGTTAATAACCATATCTTAATGGAATAGGTATGTAGTGTTGTTCATATATACATTATGTTGCAGTTAAGCTTGCTAAAGTGGTGCAAGTGCGCATAGGCATTAAAACTAAGAATTTGTTGTATGGTAGTGACCAAAATGTTATATATTGGAACATGGAGTAGTGGTAGTGTAAGGGACATTGTGTTGGTTGATACCCACATATTAAATCACATCAAGAAGATGATGCACTGTCATAACCCAATTTTTATTACATTTAAATTATAATACGATAAATTGAATTATTAAGGAAATTCAATATGATGAATGAAAATTTTGATATTTTTTGCAAATTTTGAAAGAAGTTGGATGTCGTTGACTATGTGATCTTTTCAACTATCTTATATTTTATCATGATTGAACGTTACTGATGAATTTTGTAAGTGCAAGTGTGTGCAATTGTAGGATGATAGGATGAAGGATGAGAACGTGGTTGAAGTAGGATTGTTTAGTCAGATCGAATGGTAAGCTAGATGAAATCTAGGTGCATGCACCACAACTAGCATGATGTTTGCATTTGAAATTTTCATATAGAAGGACTTGTTTACTTGATTCAAATTGATCCAATGATTGAAAATAAAAAGGCTTATGGAATAATAAACATATGATTGTCTATTTTGATCCTATATGTGTTCGAATTTGAAAGAAAGTGATAGTATGACTAAATACATACGTATGTATTCAAAAAATATGATTAAAAGGATAAGAATTTCATTTAGATGCTATTATATGGATAAAATAAAAGTCTACTCTTTTTTATATAGTGATGTATGAACTTATAAATATATAAATATACAAATACATATATATATATATATATATATGTATATATATGTATATATATATATATATATATATATACATATGTGTGCATATACACACACACACATATAAGAATGTACAAATGAGTATAAATGTGTGTGTATATATATATATATATATATTCCATATGAAAATCGAATATGGATCAAATTTATTAAATTGTATATTGCTGATTTCAAATAAAATCATGAGAAAAATCTCATAAGGTCGTGGTCTGAAACCAAATTTGAAGTATGGAGTGGCAAAAAAATCAATGCCCATTAAGATTCAAAACAGATCCTTTAGTGGAGCACATGGGAAAATTTTGAAAGATACCATTTTGGTAACACAGTATCAGGAAAGATTGGAGGAGAACAGGTCGTTCGATGATTTCCTGAGGAAAACGCTGAGAGAAAATTGACCAAAAAACATAGGTCTTTAATGGAATTTCTTTGAAAATGTTGCATTTCTAGTTAGAAGCAATATATGTTTGATATTATCAATGATTCTTTTGGATCATAGTAAACCTGTATGATGGTCTCGATATGCAATTCTTTCTATTTAAAATTTATTACTTCTTTTGTTGAAGGCCATGTCAGCCATTCTTGTTGCACATACTTTGTGCATGTATCTCTAGTGGCATGGAAGCCGAATATCTTAATACCTTGTGAGTTTTATGATAATGCCATTGTTATTTTATCTCTTTCATGTGTTATGCTTAGCCTTCTACATGGCTATCGATGAAGCTGATAGCCTATGAATAGAAATTAAATGATTCATAAATTGTTATCACCCCTCTGAGGGTAGGTAATTAATTCTCCACCGAAATCTTATGTTTATGCCATACTTTGTACGAATGAATTCCATTTGGTTAACCGCACCATATGGGTGATAGATCCATGTTATAATTTTTTGCCTCTTCACATTAAGCGATGATTGGGTGTATATCACCCCATTATTGTAAATGATATTATTTTTATCTTTTTGTTGTGTTTTACTATGTCACAGTGTTATCATTTTTTCATGTCTCCTCATCCATAGAGGACGATGGAAAAATGATGTATTATTCTATATAAATGCTTGCATGATTAGTATGTGAACTATCGTTCTCTATGAATGATACCCATATCATCCCTTGGACGAATTCAACCCAAATCGTGGATCAACATGCATGGATTCGACCTTGGCACCGATAAAATACAAAGAAACAGTCAACCAGTTGTTGGTCGTTCCATAGAATGACAGTGGTATAAATTGTTTAAATCAGTGTACAAGGGTTCTTCAAACCCGAGCCTTGTTAAGATTGATCCCAGTTTATGTGTAAAATATTACTTTTGATAAAATGACCAGTATGTCATTCAAGTTTTATTACCTTTCAAGAATCAATACCAATATCATTTGGTTATTTTTTGTAAATGTATATTATATACAACTATTCTTAGAATGATGGAGCTTTGAATAAAACATGAGAATGAAAGTTATGTCGTTTTAGATCTTTGACCATGAGTGAATAGCTAAGGGTCCCTGATTGAGACTCGAATAAATGAAGCATTGGTTAACTTTGAACTGAAACTACATAAAACTATGTAGAAAACATCGTTTTATTATAAATAGTAATTGTTTAGCTACAAACAACATAATTTTGTTATAAACAATAATTGTTTAGCTGCAAACAATATCAGTATGTTATAAACAATAATTGTTTAGTTGCAAACAACATTATTTGTTATAAACAGTAATTGTTTAGCTGCAAACAACATCGTTTTACATTATAAACAATAATTGTTTAGCTACAAACAACATCATTTTGATATAAACAATACTTGTTTAGTTGTTACAAACATCATTTTGTTATAAGCAACATTGTTTTGTTGCAAACAACTTATTTTGTTACAAACAACATATTAGTATGTGGAAACTATTCAAGTAGACTTGTTCTTAATTCTTCTACTTCTTATATTTTTTATAAACAATATGTTAATCTATAACATTATTGCATGGAAACAATTTGATATAATGGTTTTATTTCAGAATGTATGCACAAATTAATAACTTAAGTTGGAACATATATGTGTATGCACATATACCTTTTTCTACGTACATACACATACTTGTGACATACCTTCTTTGGTTACTTATCTATTTATTCTTAAATAAATACTGAGCTACATTGGATGTAATCATGTGACATGTATGGATTTAATGTTATTATCAGTTTCATTGAATCATTTTTTTAATTTTTATTAAGATGAGGAAATAAGTAGACTGAATTACCTTTCTATAGATATGTGAGTAAAGAATATTCTCTTGTTAGTGAAACAATAGAAATAGGTGTTCCACCTCTTGGGAGGTGGAACACAAACTAGGTGTTTAGGAACCTATACCTATTTCCCTCAAGTTTCATTCAAGGAGGCCCTATAGATCTCAATCCAATGAAGAAAGGGGAAAGAGACCTAATAATAGGGCTATCCTAGGGATTGATTGTAAACTAATGAGGGGTTTACCACCAAGCTAGGGCTTGGAAAAATTTATGAAATGCAAGATCTAATGATTGAACTCAATGATGCAAGAAACTTTACTAAATGAACTATAAATGCAAATCAATTAGAATTTAACAAACTGGAAAAGTAAAAAGGAGCACCTAGAAATATGAGAGAGTTTGAATGGAGGCTTGAAATGTTGAATATCCTAAAATTTAGGCCTACTGAGACTCATTCGCCAATTTGGGTGAATTAGTCCCAGATCAAGGTTTTTGCATTGGAACAGGTTTCTGGAAAAAGGGTATTTAAAATTGCAAAAATCTCAAAATTGACCTAAACTAGGACTCATTCACCAATCTAGGTGAATGAATCCAGTTAGGGTTTTCTAGAATTTCAAAGTCTAAATCTAGTGTTCAATGTCTGCTCTTTTTGTTCCACTTTGTCTCTGGATTTAAAACTTTGATTTCGGGGTTGTAGGTGACCTTTTATTGAAGATTACAACCTTGCAAATGAGGGGAAAATTCCAACAACTTTCTCCAAGCTTGTAACCTAATCTTCAATGATCATTCATGCTCCAAGACACCTAGATCTACAATCACACATGTAAAGAGGAGAAAGACATGTTGATTGTTAGTGAATAGGGATTTTCCTTGGTCAAACCCCATTTAGGTAATTAAACCAAATGATGAAACAATGAAACAAGGACATGTAAATGAATAATGATATATGTGTATGCTGACATATGCATATATATGCATGTATGCATATATCAAACACTCATTCAACCACACAAACAAACATAGTAGGATAAGGAAGGACTCACAAGCGAAAACAAATAACATCTTCCAAGCATGCATTCAATAGTAATTAAGACCCTTACTAATGCAGACACATTATGCTAAGGATGCCTTACCTACTTCCCATGTGATAACCCGACTCAATTTATCTACTATGGTGTGTGTAAGCTCAAATAGGTTACGTTACTAGTTACGTGACCAAGACCTTCTCTTGAGTGATACTTTCGCTCCACCTAGAGGAATTGAACATATACCTGCAATCACTAACACTTGCACATAGCAGCCAGTTGTTCACAAAATATGCAGTATACGTAATACATCTCCAAAGTTAGAATATCAACACAATATCCATCTATCACATAAATGCATTCCTTTATATAATATTAAATGAGATAGCATTCATTCATAAAGCAGTGATAACAAAGTGCACACACAATTTATTCATCCACTAAATTCACATTAAATTCACATTTACCCTACATAGTAATAGTAAATAGTAATTACACAATTTGGGGTGTAACATATCTAGATCGTATCCTCTCCTTGGAAGAGATTTAATGTGCCTTGTTCTCTATGAAAATAGATAAAATTCTTGGCTTTGATGGTCTTCCTATTGAATTCTACCAAAACAAGTGGAATCATATTAAGGATAATTTTTATATGCTCTATTTAGAAGCCTTTCAAAAAGGCATTCTAGGTCCTTGTATTAACAAAATCCTAATTAAACTTAATCCTAAGAGGGAGAATGAGGATACCATTACTAGTTGGAAGCCAATTACATTATTAAATACTTCATATAAAATCATTGCAAAGGCCTTAGCAATTAGAATTAAACCTATTGTTCAAATTATTATGAGAGTTGATCAAACAAGTTTCTTAAAAGATATATACTTGATAATTTAATGTTGACTTTTAAGACTATGGAATGGGCACAACAATTAGGCCAAAATGCTTTGGTTGTCAAACAAGATATTGATAAATCATAGGATAGAATTTGTTGGAGCTTCATTCTTAAAATGTTGCAATGGCTAGGTTTTGGCCCAAAAATGAAAAAACATGTTCGAATTTTTTTCTAAGATGTTAATTCCCATTTGATAATTAATAATGTTATCTCATATTCGTTTGAGTTACAATGATCTATTAGGCATGGATTTCCTCTTTCTCCCTTTTTGTTGTAAGATCCCCATCTCAGGCACAATTTTTTTTGCATTCACAACATCTACCTACTTAAATGATTGAACATCTTCCATTAAGCTTAATAGTGTTAGCTTCAATACTTCTCCATTCCCCTGGTGGCATTAACTCATTACTGCCAATTATATGCTTGCACAAAAGAGTTTTAAGGTCCCAAGCTTAAGGTCTTTCCTAGACCTACAACCTAGGCCTCGAGGGTTCGTGATGACCCTTCCTACATATCCCCTCATGGGAATCAGAGGCTCCATAGTTCACCCCACAATATTAGAGGGAGTCCATTCTCTCCTCTTGCATGATATATTTGATCTCACTTTTAACCCATGACTATTATTTAAGTACATGTAAGCTATCAACTTAACCAATTATAATATAATGGTAATAACTTTTCCATCAAGTGTTGAGTCCATACCAAACATTACCAAGCAATAGTGTACAAACATTTACCATAATCAAGAGGGGCTTATCATACCATAATCCAAAATATCATACACATAACAAATGTCTTGAGCCTACATCACAAGTACAACATTGATGAGATCATATATAGATCATAAGTACAATGATTAGCTCTTATGTACATCATAAGTACAACAATGATTGTCTAATACACATATCACATTTACATTAGTGATTGGATCCAACATATATCACAAATACACAATGATAAGCTCTAACATACATCACATATACATAGTGAAGAGCTCCACCATAAATCATGAATACATCATAACAAGCTCCAACATACATCACAAATACATAGTGACGAGCTCCAACTTACATCACATCCACAATCGTTGATTAACACATCACAATGGCTAACACATGTCCATAATGCATCCCAAATAGAAAAATTATCAATGCATTATGCACTACACCATGGGTCCTATCCTTTCTATTGGTATTCTTCACCATTGGACAAATGGGAAGATGACTTAGTGCATCTTGTACTACACCACGGGTCCATCCTCAACCCCACAAGGCTAAGTATATAGTCTAACAATTGGGAAGGGGATTTAGTGCATCCCATACTAGACCGTGGATCCGTCCACCATCCCAAGGGTTTCCCCAAGTAGTGAACCTACCAAACCTGGTGGATTCTAGCTTCAATCACCTATAGGCCACCGACGACAAGTTTGTCCACCTATAAAGAAGTATCTCCCAACATATACTACATTGTGACCTTAGAGGTATTGTTAGCTATCTTCTTCTCAATCTAGTGAACCCTCTAAATACGCGGTTAGCCTCAGATTAACATTACCCGCATAGATGGGTCCCTAGTCGTGCAACCACTACAGACGTATCATAACCAGGGTAGCCTGCTACCTTCACCTCCATGAACCAGGTGAATTTTAACAAATCCCTAGCAGTAACCCATACATCAATCATTGGCATCGTCCAATGATTGCCTATCCTTGCTCAAATATCCTAGAGGTTCACTCTTGGGAAGGTCATACATAATATGAATCACAATCACAATCAATAGATACACATGCCTATACATAAAGACCTCTAGATATGGAGTTGAATTACATAGACACATAAGAGATACATGGAACCAACATGAGATGGACTTTACCCAACAAAGACATATAATCAAATACCCATTATAAAGTAGTTAAATCCCTTACTTCACTATGTTTAATAGAATCCTATTATGTATTAAATATAAGCTATTAAATTTCCTTAACTTGATCATACCCATTCGATACCCATTTTAGCCTCAAACTAAAGCTTACAAAGGAGGAAAGGTCAAACCATATAGGAACAATCCCAACATTTGGGAGCTATCCCCCTGAACCCTACCCCTAAGGACTCAAGGTCATAGAGGCATCCTTCACCCTAGGACTGCCTACATTTTCGCTTCCAAACAAATCAAAGTCACATGTAGTTCTCCTCACATGGTCTTTCAAAGATGTCTACATACAGGTTCCCATATCAAAAAAAATTCTAACACTCCCCTCAAAGGTATCAAGATCTTGGATCAAACTCCACCCATTTTATTTATAATCTAGTTTGAATATCCAAAATCTCTTATGGGTATCTTTGGTCATACTATATTAACTATAAACTTGTTTTAAGTATTAATCAATACCCAAATCTTATTGGCAACACTATATCCATTAGATCAACGTATGAAAATATAATACCAATATTAATATTACTAATAATATTCTTGATGACGTTCTAATTTCCTTTACCCTATGGTGCATCCCCATATTCTTATAATATTCTAGATAATAGGCTAAATAGTTTACTTACACTTGTCATTTAAACTAAACCTAACCTTAATGGTCTTTGGTATGGTACCCAAAGATGCTGCATAGGATTTATCTCAAAACTCATGAAGGGTGAAAGTATTGAATTTTCCTAGTCATCATATGAATATATACCTTCAATAAAAATAATAATACTCTTTATCCATGCCTTAGTTATTGTTTAGTACAACTCAATATTCACTATATCTCATGATTAAGTCCTACTAGATAGGGTTTAATAATATTCAGCTTCATGTTTAACTTTCTATGTACATCATAATTTTCTTATTAGACACCAATTGATAGCTAATCATGTATAGTTTAAATCAATATATAGTGCCAATTTTTAACCCAAGATAATTAAATTAAACCCAAGATGTATCCAAGGTAAAATACACTCATGCAACTATTTTTCCTTACAATTACAAGTTAGGATGAATAAGGGGTCAACAAGTTCTATATAATACCTCCAAACCTTTCTTGTAGGGAGGAGAGACTACACTAGGTTTCAAGACATAATGGTCTTAAAGACATAAGTCCAAGTTGTCATGCTTAGGTGTCATGCATTATTACATCTAATATTTTTCCCAAATTTGAAAGGTTTATTAGTCACAAATATTCCAACATGGGTGTACACAACTCTTTTTTTATTGTCCCTCAAGGGGTGAAGCACTATGTCTATTAATGCCATGCATATGATAATTATTATATAATCCTATGTCAAGGCTAATAAGATAGAGGGTGGTATATATCCATAATGTAATGGTTGAGTTGAATCAACTTAACTAAAATATTATAATTAATAAGGGCTCATAAATTTATAACCATCATTGCATCTTTTAAGTGTTCGACCATCACATGTTTACAAAGGTTCTCTTGAGGTGAAAGTCACCAAGGTATTAGTTTCAATATATTTTAAACTTGTGGATCGACAAGAACAAATACAATATTTAAGTACTTAATGCATTCCTATTTATTCTCAAATAGGTCTCAAGTAACATAACCTCCACACTTGTGTAACTAACTCCTTATAAATCATAGTGTTTATAATGTTCATAATATTTATCAATTAAAGTGAAGATTTTTTGGAATTAACAACTGCAATATAAATCATGGTGCTTTTGACCAAAATTCTACTATAATGAGGTTATGGATTATCTAATGTCTTATCACCCCCTTTTTTTTTGAAATTTTGAATGAACTATGATGCAATTTGTGCTTGATAATTGCTTGATAATATGGTAATTTAAACATCAAATCTTTTAAATTAGGTTTACAAAGAAACATATCATTTATTGTTAGCTATTATTCACTATTCTACCTTAGTCTCCCCATCTCTTTTAGTTTATTAAGAAAAACCTATGAAGAATTGTAGAATAAAATTAAAGTAAACCACAACCATAAATTACATATTTGAAGTTGCAGAGGAACATAAAAATAGAAAATGTTGCAACCACTACTCTTAACTTATTTGACTCTTTTCCTTTCTTCACTGCATACCTCACAGCTCCATCAAGATCCATGTTTGTTGCCTCCAAATCTTTCCTTGTCGTCTTGCAACTTAAAACCAAATGCACCAGTGACTGTCACATGTCTTTAGTTCAAGGAAATTGTAGTTCTAACATTTGATAAATTTCCATCCCTAGTGCTTTGATGGGGGACTATTTCCTATTCCAAAACTCCCATTTCATTGCAGAAAAGGAGTTTGCTAGTATTGATTATGGAATTTGACTTTACACCCACCAATCGTATGTTTTTGAAAGATTCTAAATCATTTCTCATCAATTGATTCTAGGTAGATCTTGCGCCTATCCTCCATGTAACCCATTTCCTTCCAACCCTTCACGTCTTCTTCCTTTGTCCTTCCTCTGCATTTTCCTTTTTTGTTAATACCTTTCTCACCTTCTCTTGGCATTCCATCCACCCTTCTCTACCTTATTTTCCTTTTGTCATTTCTCCTCTCTTTTCCCTTTTTTTTTATATCTTGAAATAGAGGTTGAGTAACTGCCCTTTGGTTTCTCTTTATTTTCTTCTTAAAAAAAATCATTTATCACTTAGATGGGAGCCCATAATCTAACCAAAGACTCCTCTTTCAACACAAGCAAGGAGGATATTGGTGATGGCTATGGAATTTAGCTTTTCTCCTACCAATAAAATTTTCTAAAGCCTTTTCAAAAAATCCATTTTGTGCATCCTCTTGTTCATAACGCCCCTCTCAACACCCTCTTGCTCTTATCTCCCTTATTGACCCCTGTTGTTCACACCTTGAGAGGAAAGATCTACCTTAGAATTCCTAATGTTTCTCCCTATATGGAGGTTGTAGGAGGGTTTTAGTGATGGATTTGTTCAACATTTTCTCACACCCTTCCATATTTACTTCTTGAGTAAGGAATGCCATGCCTCTTGGGCTGTGCAACTCCTCCACAACACACTCACACCATTCTTTGTGTCCATTCCAATTCAATGCCCAACCATAGTAAAAATCTAATGAAATATCCTACTGACTTGTAATCACATCTTGATTTTCCTTCTCCAAAAAAAACAAAGCCCAAAAATGTTGATTTATGAAGGGTCATGGGTCCATTTTCCTGCCCTGCGGGTCATATCTCATCCTTGCTTTGTAATATTTTGGATGGCCAAAGAGGTGAAACACCCTTGTTATTAATTGTGCGACCATTCCTATTTATTTCAAGTTGTCTCCTCACCATATGCCCAATTTTCTTGAGCCCTGAAAAAGAGTCTTCACCTCCCTATTCATTTTCTTAGTCTTTATTTTATTTTTCTTAAATCTCCCTATTCTTTGATGGGTGGGATGTGACTTTCTCCCCCCCTTTGAAATAAGTTGTCTCGGCTTATCAAAAGGTTACATTTGGTAATTTCTTCAAAATTTTAGGTTATTAACCAATTTGGAATCTTTTTTATAAGATTTAAGAGGATGCAAATATACCCTCGAGCAAGAATTTTCACTTAATCCAATCCTCTATTTTGAAATAAAGGTTTCATATTTCTTAAAAGAGGTCAATATTGTACCATCATGAACTTACATATACTAGTTAACCCTTGCAACTTATTGAAGTATTAGACATCAAAAAGTTCTCTTCACCATTAAGTGTTAAGGTGGTCACAACCCACCCATTGAAACATACACCCTTAGTTTTTTGCATTTTATGTTCTTGGAAATTCATGCTCATGGCATAATAAAGATTCTTAATATTGTTAAATATATGCAATAAAAATTTCTCCATATCAAGGGGTAAAGTCAAATCCAACTAATGAGTTAGGAACAATATCAATCATGAAATGCCTTTTAACCTTCTATTACACACTATGATTTTCATTTGTAATTCATATATCAAAATTCCCTTTTGCACCCATCCAGGATTCATTTTTGGTTAGGGCTAGCCATCCATTCTTAGGAGCTTAAAATTCTATTGAGATATTCAAGATGATTATATACATATTAAGTGATCAAATTGGTTATGGTCAGTTGGTAGTGTAAGAAAACATACTTAACCCAAAGTCAAGTGAGATTCATTGGTCCAACATTTGAACTTGGTTGCTCTGATACCAATGTAAGATCCCCATATTTGGCACATTTTTTATTGTTTTTGCATTCATAACATCTACCTACTTAAATTATTGAGCACCTTCCATTAAGCTTATAAGTGTTAACTTCAATACTTCTCCATTCCCTTGGTGGCATCAACTCATTATTTCCAATTATATGCTTGCACAAAAGAGTTTTAAGGTCCCAAGCTTAAGGTCTTTCCTAGATCTACAACCTATGCCTCAAGGGTTCATGATGACCCTGCCTATGTATCCCCTCATGGGAATCAAAGGCTCCATAGTTTGCCCCACAATGTTAGAGGGAGTTCATTCTCTCCTCTTGCATGAGATCTTTGATCTCACTTTTAACCCATTATTATTTAAGTACATGTAAGCTATCAAATTAACTAATTATAATATAATGGTAATAACTTTGCCATCAAGTGTTGAGTCCATACCAAACATTAACAAGCAATAGGGTACAAACATTCACCATATTCAGGAAGGGCTTATCTTACCATAATCCAAAATAGCATTCACATAATGAATGTATCAAGCCTACATCACACATACACCAGGTGACTAGCACATGCACATCACAACTACATCATTGACAAGATCATACACAGATCATAAGTACAATGATTAACTCTTATGTACATCACAAGTACAATAATGATTGTCTAATAAACATCACATTTACATTAGTGATTGGCTTCAACATATATTGCAAATACATAGCGACAAGCTCTAACATACATCACATATACATAGTGATGAGCTCCACCATAAATCCCAAATACACCATAACGAGATCCAACATACATCATAAATACATAGTGACGAGCTCCAACATACATCACATCTAGAATCGTTGATTAACACATCACAATGGTTGACTAACACATCACAATGGCTAAGACATGTCCATACTGCATCCCAGATAGAAAGAATATCGGTGCATTACACACTACACCATGGGTCCTATCCTTTCGACCAGTCTTTTGCACCATTAGACAAATGGGAAGAGGATTCAGTGCATCCCATACTACATCGTGGGTCTTTCCTCAACCCCACAAAGCTAAGTATATAGTCTAACAACTGGGAAGGGGATTTAGTGCATCCCATACTATACCACGGGTTTCCCTAAGTAGTGAACTTGCCAAACCTGGTGGATTTCGATTTCAATCACCTATAGGCCATCGACGACAAGTTTTTCCACCCAAAAAGAAGTAGCTCCCGACATATACCACCTCGTGACCTTAGAGGTATTGTCAACTATCTTCTTCTCAATCTTGGGTAACACTTGGCATCGTCACTTTCGTGCTTATCAATGACATCTAGTGAACCCTCTCAATATGAGGTTAGCCCCAGATTACTGTTACCTGCATGGATGGGTCCCTACCCATTTAACCACTACGGTCATATCATAACCAGGGTAGCTTGCTACCTTCACCTCCATGGACCAGGTGAATGCTAACTAATCCCTAATAGTTGCCCAAACATTGGTCATTGGCACCGTCCAATGACTGCTTGTCCCAGCTCAAATATCCCAGAGGTTCACTCTTGGGCGGGTCATACATAACATGAATAACAATCACAATCAACAAATACATGGGCCTATAAATAAATATCTCTAGATATGGACTTCAATTACACAAACACATAAGAGATACATAGAACCAACACAAGATGTACTTTACCCAACATACACATATAATCAAATACCCATTATAAAGTAGTTAAATCCCTTACTTCACTATGTTTAATAGAATCCTATTATGTATTAAATATAAGTTATTAAATTCCCTTAACTTGATCATACCCACTTGATACCCATTTTAGCCTCAAATTGAAGCTTACGGAGGAGGAAAGTTCAAACCATATGGGAACAATCCCAACGTCTAGGAGTTATCCCCCCTAAACCCTTCGCTTAAGGACTTGAGGTCACAAAGGCATCCTTAGCCCTAGGACCGCCTATGTTTCTGCTTCCAAACATATCAAAGTCACACATAGTTCTCCTCACAAGGTCTTTCAAAGATGTCTACACATAGGTTCCCATATCCAAATTTTTGCTAACACTCCCCTCAAAGGTATCAAGATCTTGGATCAAACTCCACCCATTTTATTTGTAATCTATTTTGAACATCCAAAATCTCTTATGGGTATCTTTGGTCATACAGTATTAATTATAAACTTGTTTTAAGTATTAATCAATACCCAAATCTTATTGGCAACACTATATCCATTAGATCAACGTATGAAAATATAATACCAATATTAATATTACTAATAATATTCTTGATGTTCAAATCTCCTTTACCCTATGGTGCATCCCCATATTCTTATAATATTCTAGATAATAGGATAAATAGTTTACTTACACTTGTCATTTAAACTAAACCTAACCTTAATGGTCTCCAGTATGGTACCCAAAGATGCTGCATAGGATTTATCTCAAAACTAATGAAGGGTGAAAGTATTGAATTTTCCTAGTCATCATATGAAGATATACCTTCAATAAAAATAATAATACTCTTTATCGTATGCCTTAGCTATTGTTTAGTACAACTCAATATTCACTATGTCTCATGATTAAGTCCTACTAGATAGGGTTTAATAATATTCAGCTTCATGTTTGACTTTCTATACATCATAATTTTCTTATTAGACACCAATTGATAGCTAATCATGTATAGTTTAAATCAATATAGTGCCAATGGTTAACCCAAGATAATTAAATTAAACCCAAGATGTATCCAAGGTAATATACACTCATGCAACAATTATTGCTTACAATTACAAGTTAGGATAAATAAGGGGTCAACAAGTTCTATATAATACCTCTGGACCTTTCTTGTAGGGAAGAGAGAACACAATAGGTTTCAAGATATAATGGTCTTAAAGACATAAGTCCAAGTTGTCATGCTTAGATGTCTTGTATTATTATGTCTAATATTTTTCCCAAATTTGAAAGGTGTACTAGTCACAAATATTCCAACATGGGTGTACACAACTATTTTTTATTTTCCCTCAATGGGTGAAGCACTATGTCTATTAATGCCATGCACATGTGATAATTATTATATAATCCTATGTTGAGGCTAATAAGATAGAGGGTGGTATATATCCATAATGAAATGGTTGAGCTAAATCAACTTTTAAACTAAAATATTATAATTAATAAGGGCTCATATAATTATAACAACCATCATTGCATCTTTTAAGCATTTGGCCATCACATGTTTACAAAAGTTCTCTTGAGGTGAAAGTCACCAAGATATTAGTTTCAACATAGTTTAAACTTGTGGATCACCAAGAACAAATGCAATATTTAAGTACTTAATGCATTCCTATTTATTCTCAAATAGGTAGATCAAGTAACATAACCTCCACACTTGTGTAACTAACTCCTTATAAATCATAATGGTTTATAATGTTCATAATATTTTATGAAATTAAAGTTAAGATTTTTTGGAATTAACAACTGCAATATAAATCTTGGTTCTTTTGACCAAAATTCTACTATAATGAGGTTATGGGTTATCTAATGTCTTATCACTCCTATTTATTTTCTGAAATTTTGAATGAACTATTATGTAGTCTGTGCTTGATAATTGCTTGATAATATGACAATTTAAACATCAAATCTTTTAAATTAGGTTTACAAAGACACAGATCATTTACTGTTAGTTATTATTCTCACTGTTGGCTCTTTTTTACCTTAGTCTCCTGGATAGAATTACCTTGGCCTGGTCTTGATTTGGTCTGAACCCATATTTGATTTGCTTGGCATTTGTCTGCTGGCACTTTTGCACTGACTTGTCCCACCAACCACTTCCTTTGTCCTTCCTCTGCATTTTCCTTTTTTTTGTTAATACCTTTCTCGCCTTCTCTCGACATGCCATCCACCCTTCTCTACCTCTTTTTCCTTTTTCATTTCTCCTCTCTTTTCCATTTTTTATATTCTGAAATAGAGGTTGAGTAACTGCCCTCTGGTTTCTCTTTCTTTTCTTCTCAAAAAAATTCCTTTATCACTTAGATGTGAGCCCATAATCTAACCAAAGACTCCTCTTTCAGCACAAGTAGTGAGGATATTGGCGATGGCTGTGGAATTTAGCTTTTCTCCTACCAATAAAATTTTCTAAAGCCTTTTCAGCAAATCGATTTTGTGCATCCTCTTGTTCAAAACGCCCCTCTCAACACCCTCCTGCTCTTTTCTCCCTTATCGACCCCTGCTGCTCACACCTTAAGAGGAAATATCTGCCTTAGAATTGCTACCTTTATGGAGGTCGTTGGAGGGTTTTAATGATGGATTTGTTTAGCATTTTCTCATGCCCTGTCATATTTACTTCTTGAGTAAGGGATGCCATGCCTCTTGGGTTGTGTAACTCCTCCACAACACACTGGCACCATTCTTTGTATCCATTCCAATTTAATGCTCAACCATATAAAAAATCTGGTGAAATATCCTATTGACTTCTAATCACATCTAAATTTTCCGTCTCCAAAAAAACAAAGCCCAAAAATGTTGATTTATGAAGGGTCATGGGTCCATTTTCCTGCCCTATGGGTCATATCTCATCTTTGCCCTATAATATTTTGGATGGCCAAAGAGGTGAAACACCCCTCTTATTAATTGTGCGACCATTCTTATTTATTTCAAGTTGTCTCCTCATTGTATGCTCAATTTTCTTAAGTCCCAAAAAAGAGTCATCACCTTCCTATCCGTTTTCTTAGTCTTTATTTTATTTTTCTTTAATCTCCCTATTCTTCAATGAGCGGGTTGTGACATTGTATGTTCTTACAATCAATGCCTTGGGTTATTTTTCTTCACAAAGTTGTCCAAATAAAAATTATCAAAGGAATTTCTATTCCCCAAAATAAAGTGGTTATCAATTCCCACTTTGTTGATGATATCATGTTATTGTTGCATAATTATGAAGAGGAGGTGAATAATACCTTGGACATTCTAAAATTGTGTTGTGATGTTTTTAGTTCTCTTATAATTCATAATAAAACTGAATTTCTAGTGACTCAGCTTGGTCCTAGACCCCAATGGATGCCAAAAGAATGGAGGCACATCAAACATGGAGAGATAACTAGATATTTGGGTATTCCTCTCGGTTTGGGGGTCTCTCTTTCTAAGATGAGGACTTGGTTCTTAAATAGAATAAACAATAAGTTGTTTTGTTTTGGCACCAAATTTCTAAATTTTGCAAGCAAGATTCAAGTTGCTAATAAGATTCTCATTACATCTCATGTGTACTACTCTTCTTGTTGGATGTTTTCTAAGCAAGTTTATGAAGAACTCAATAGAATAATTTGTAATTTTTTGTGGTCTAGGAGGGACAATAATGGTGGGTCTATTGCCTCTTCATGGTCTCATTGCATTCAACCAAAACATAAAGGGGGCATAGGGATTATAGATTCCCAAACCCAAAGGACTTGTCTTGCTGCAAAATGGATTATTAGAGCTACTAATGGGGATGAAGCATGGAAAATTTTGGTTTGTCAACAATTATAGATGATGTTATAAGAAAAAATGGCAAGTTGTTCAGTGGCTGGACAAAATGCTCGTCTCCTTTCTTTAAAATCAAAGATTTGTTCCCCCTTCAATCCATTTGGAAAGCATGGCAATGAGTTATCAAATTTTTAAATTGGAATGGTTTTCCCCTACAAAATGGCTTTAGTTTTGCTTCAATGTCAATATGGTGGAACAAAATTGTTACTTATCATGATCAACCATTGGCAATTAGTTTTCCAAAACAAACTCACAACTTGTTTAAGAAGGGGGTTAGACAATTTAAAGATATTTGGGATTTTGAGATACTTGATTGGGCCTCATGGAATAACATTAAAGAGTAATATGGGTTGAGCAATAAATATAAATGGTTCTTTATTCAAATCCCTTTGTTTCTTCTAATCTGACCTTGAAATTATACACTTCAACTCCAAATTTTGGTCTAAATTAAGTGTTCAAATATGGCATTCCAAAGCTGATTTTGATACATGTGCTAGTTTAGAAGATACTACATTGCAAGCTACTTGTGGGAGATAGATTGAAATGTATTATGGTCCAACCAGCTAGCTATCCTTTTTGTCATAGTGTCGAAAATTTGGAACATAAATTTTGGGACTGTCTAGATGTTAAACAACAATGGTCTGTTGTGTTTAGAGATTTCTCAGCCATTTTTTACCATGAATTGAACTGGAAAGAAGTGATTTTTGGTTTTGGTTTGCAAAATGATGTGATTACTAACTCTATTTGACATGTGATTTTAAAAAATATATGGAGGAATAGATGTGCAGCAATGTTTTCTAACAACTATTATCAGGTAACTGGTACTTTGAGGCTTTACTCTGACATATATCTTCAGGTGGCTTTTTTTTTTACACATATCCAAATATTATGCAGAAAGACTAATAAGGTCAAATAGCAGTTGCAGTGGATTAAAGAACAAGTTATGAAGCTTCAACTTGATAATAAGATCAGTCACTGTAAAAATATTGTACAACTTATATAGCTTTGTCTATTTTGTGTATAACTTGTACAACGTATGTAATTTTGTATATTTAGTTGCCTTGATGGCTGAAACTTTGGTATGACTGGTTGCTATATTTTTCAGTTACTTCTTGTAGCTTCATTCATATAATTTTTTCATTGCTTTGTTCAATTAAAAAAATATATCTTTAAATTTTCTCAAGTCAATAAATTTTTAATGGCAATAAAGAGCCATTTACAAAACACTACTTCTGAGTATCTCATATTCTTCTTATTACACTATTCATTTTAAATATTTTATTTTTTAAGAAGCAACTCGAACTAGCTACCTTGCTCTTTCATCCCAGCCGCAAATCCTAGAACCTAGCTGATGGAATTAAGAGCTAACTTAAATCAAGATCATTGTATATATATAATTTTTAAATCTCCCATAAATATACTTTCCCGTGAGATGTCTCTTTGGACCACCAGTAGCATAACAAGCCATGGCAGCTGATCAAAAAAATGTTTTGGGATGCTGATTCACCTTAGTTGAATTAAATTATAATGATGTATCTGTCGCCTTGGTTATCTACTGACTCGATCTATGGCTTGGGCAGCCTGCAATTGGTATAGAACACCAATAAATTAAAAACATAACTTATCCCCAAAAACAATCACTAGTAATTTCGAAATTAGAAAACAAATATAATGAGATTTAGGATTTACCTCTCTGTGCCAATCACATCGATACACAATAACACCCAGAACAATCGTCTGAACTGCAGTACCACATATCATTCCTGTCCATATCCCCTGCCATATAAAATTTGGGATGCCATGCGTTCAATTTGAGAAAGTAAGATTGAAATAAGTAATTTACACAATCTATCAAACTATTGTAGAGAAAAATAAATCTGATAAACTGTACAATAGAAGCAGTGTATAATTGATCCGAAACAATGTGTAAAAGAAATCATCTAGATTTATCTAGTATTCCTCCATATCTTATTCTTCAATGTTATTTACTCTCTTTCATCCCGACTAAGAATCGATGGTTATTGGATTGCTTTCATTCTATAGTAGTTAACTACACTGCAATGACCTAGTCATTTTTTGGGTGTAGCATTAGTAAAATATTATTGATTCAGTGGGTATTTCCTTTAGTTGATTCCCCTTTAGAAGCAGAGGGAAAACAAAGAATTTCGTTAAGAGATTCAATGCAGACCTGAACAGGAACGTATTCAATTAGCATTGCAACTGTTGAAAGGAGTGAAAAGATGTGAAAATATGAGAGCAGCCATTGTGTGGCTAAGTTGAAGGCTCCTAGCCATTGCAGCAGAAAGTGCTGTTACGAGTATTAACAATTATCTAGAATCTAAAATATGATTTAGATACATCTGATGAGAGTCGTATAAATATGATTTTCTGATCCCATAAGCTCCAGAGAGTCTTCATTGTAAGTCAAAAAAATAGCATTTCAGTTTTATATTAGCCTATTCTCGTAGAAAGAAGTAGCACTCACCAAAACCCCCTTGTTAAACACCCAACCAAGCAACATTCCAAAAGGGACGCCAATCACATAGTAACACCCAATATTGATGTAAGCAACATAAGATTGCCACCCTGATCCCACTGCTACCCCTGAAACAGAATAAGGAAGAAGAATGCAGAGTTAGTGTCATATAAGAGTAGAAATTAAATTTGATATGTTCAGTGCTCATAACTCTTATGGCAATTTCAATCTTTAGATTCCTCCTGATATACAACATTTCCACCATTGTCAATTTTTCGAAGTCATGCTTCATTCAAATAATTTGGAAGGAAAAAAGGCAGGGCTTTGAATTTCTGATCAATACTTATACAAATGAAAGTAGAATTGCTTTACCTGACAGGACTGGCTGAATACTGTTAAGAAGAATAGTAAAGCCCAACAAAATGGACAGTTTAGAGACCGCTTCTATAATAGTGGAACTACTTGTGAAGGCCAGAGCAAATTCCTGGTGAAGCACAATAATGAGCAAACAGAAAACAAGGCCTATCACAGTCGAAGTAGATGCAGAAACGATCACTGCAAATCTAGCTCCTTTGCCATTTCCAGCGCCCAGTTCATTGGCCACCCTCACACTGCATTTACAAACCAAACAAATCTATACAACAATCAATCCAAGGCAGAGTAGAAGACACAATTTTTTTGACATTATGCTATTAACTCACTTAAAGCAGAATTTGTAACCAATCACGATTTGGATTTTATCATACACGAGACAGATCTAATGGTTACATCCAATGGAGGCAATGACTGGAGGTGGTGTATCCTAAAATGTTATTTTAAGCTGCAGGTTCAAGTTCTGAGTTTGGGTACATTGATTTTTCCTTTCTTAACTGGGCTTGGGCATGATCATACAAAACATAAATAATACATAATATAAAAAAGCCATTATTTGCACAAAATATGCAAAACCAAACTTGCCAAACAAAAGAAACTACATTAGTTATCGAAAGACGAGATTTGCTCATATTGTTGCCAATGGTGCCTATCTAATTTTTAACTTAGGGCAGTGATTTGGATGCAGGTCTAGATCTTTCATTATTTTTTATGATATTTTCTCAAGCAATACTGCTGGATATCGATTGCTGTAAAAAACAGTGGATGAGAAAAACATGATTTAATGTATAACAACCTTCCTCTTGATACAAATGCCTGAGACAAAAAGTGTAGCTTTGGCACATTCTATTAATCGATTATTGTGCCATAAAAATTTGATTAGTTGATGTGATTCCAAATGAACACAGCAAACCAAACAACAAAGGGTGCTCAACTACTGGTTCCTCTTCCCTACATAGCTTCTCAGCAGAAAATTTGTAAGAGGGGCCAGTTTAAAAATTGAATCATTATATTATTTGTTCCTAATTTGCTATATTTCAAACTCTATGATAATCTGTTTTAGCAGCTACCAGAAAGGAACTACATAGATAGATTGCGGTTTAGATTATTTTTTGGTTGTTTTTTTATTGATAAAATTTGTTTTGCGTGTCTGTGAGTATCTGGGCCCTGGTATGGCCAGGATAATGTCTTTACTGATCAGGTGCCGCCTGGCTATGCTCGGACAAACACAGACTATATCCAGTCATGACCTGCAGGGAGAGATGGATTTGTGATGAACCCAGATGCATACTATACTGGGACCTGGATCCATTATGGGTATATCCCAGGCCAAACTCTGTATCAGAGTAGTTATAACTAAAAGTCACCCACTGAAAAGTGGGTTATACGAGATACAGAAAGAAAAGATGACTAAGTTATTTCAGTTAGTCATAGTATTTGGCTGCTTGTGTGGAACCAAGTCTTTCAAAGAAATTTTAAAACTAAGCTGAAATTGTTCAAAAGCTTGTCATAAATATAGGATGTAAAGAATGGAACAATTCCATAATGCTAGCTGAAATGGATATGTTTTCTTTGAGATGAGAAGCTTCTTTTACAAGGAGAAGCTCTATGCCTATTTCTCACATATTTCATGAAGACAAGACAGATGGACATGTGCAGATTAAAATAAGCGTGCAATGCTTGCAAAAGAAACAGAGAATTGAAAAGGCTGATTTGTCCATAATAACCATGAATTGAGAATTTTAATGAAAATCAATGTACTTGAAATTTATGGATTTATTTCAATTGAGAAAATGAGATCCTATGAACAAGAAATGCGAGGATGAAAAATAAATATGTTCCTGCCCCTGGTACACGCATTCCATTCGATTGAGCATAGTTGGAACATAGGCATACCTTCAAAACAGCTAGGAAGTTACCATAAAATATATACTCGATCTTAAGAATATGATAACAAATAAATCTGAAGTTGAAAATAATAAACCTACAAACATTAGGACTCCAAACGATGTCATTTCAATCATCTCATAGATTTAATAAGGTCTATCCAGGGAATTTATAATTTTTGCATTTAATTTCAATACAGGAAATACTTTCTATATTTATCAGTACAACTACATACCCGGTAGCAGCAAAAAAACCAAGTGGTATCATCATCTCCCACCCATTGATGCTCATGCTGCAAAATGCATATCAAGGTTTTAAAAACATAGTTGCAGCATTATATGCACTCCTGCATTGCTACTAAATAAATATTGCACAAAAAAGGCTTGTTACAATGTTACCAGATAGAAAGAGAATCAACTGCAACTTGTGAATCTGGCAGATTTCCTGTCAAGAGGACCAATATTCTGTAATACCAATTCTCTAAACTGTTCACAAGCTAAAGCATGTCAGTACTGTTTGATCATTCTTTTAATTCAGACACACCCAAATACATATTATACAATATACATGCATATCATACAACTTTACAAGTGAATTAGCAACTAACCATAGCATAACACCGGATGCAGCAGAGAGCTTGAGAAAAGACCACAAGTCAGTGAATGCATCTCTGGACAAACCTGTCCACGTCAACGGGCAACCCCCACAAGTGACATAAAGAATTTGGGCAACTGGGGGCAACCACCACGCCAAATTCAATGTCATTGCTGAACCAATTAACCCCATGTCCAATTTAATAATAAATACCCAGCTTAGAAAAACGTGGAGCACCAAAGTGGCTGCAGAGATCCATGCAATAACCATGTTTTTCATCTGGCATTGCAAAAACCTCTGAACAGGAAAGAGGAATACAAATGCGAAGTGTTGGGGAATGAACCAGATTGAAACTCTTCCTGTTAATTCAGCAACATCATCTGACTGTCCAAGGATCTTCAAGATGGGGGTTGCAAATATATACATTGGTAAGAGAAGAATTGCAACACCAAAGAGGACAATCCATGCTCGTTGCATATATAATCCCAACAAATGATGCCTCCGAGCCCCAAAAGCTTGGCCGCACAGGGTCTCGAGGGCGCTAGCCATGCCTAACTGCCAAGGCCAGTTCCAAATTCAACAAGATCAATAATAGTAGAGATGAATATCCCAACCTTAAAAATTTCCCCTTTTTTATGATTCGTTGATTATTGCCGAAAAATATATGTACTATTAAAACTTAAAACAAGAACAGGAATGATTAGAAAAAACATGGAATATGAAGTTATGAACACCTGCAGATTTTACCATACCAAGCATTGTTTGCAATTCAGAAGACGGTTTGCACAGAGTATGGATGAAATGGTATAAGAATTGGGGAATTCATGTGGTGGAACTGTTAGCTCTTCGGGACTTTGCATAGTAAAATGCGTGCCATTAAATTTGGCGAGTAAAATGAGAACAGCCCAATTTTCACTGGGACGGCAAATTTACCCCATAAAGAGTCCGACTTTGCGTAAAAAGCATCATTTGTTGATTCATTATAAGCTCACATAACCTAGCAGTTGACACAGGCTATTGAAAAAATAGTGTAACCAAGAATAATTTAAGGATAAGAGGTATCTGATTGCAACATTTTGTAAAGAATAATGTCTGAGAACACCTACATGTTAATTTAAATAGTTTAAAAAACATGTGAAGGAAAAACAATTGAGAAAACCAAAATATCATTATTTAATCAATATGGCTTTTAGCGACAGTTTTGAAGTAAAATGGCAGGCAAACTGTACAATAGTGTATATCAAGTAATTCTTCATGACCCATTTGTTTTTGAGAAATGGTTTAATACATCCTGTTTACAGAAGGTGGATTGCATTGTATCAGTATATAATACTTTTTTCAAGAATCAGTTATACATTAACATGAGTACAGTTTCAAGTCTGTATGTATACTAGCTTGTAGAACCCCTCTTTTTTAAGAGTTTGTGAGCTTGAATTTTCTTATTCTTAATAACATTTCTCTGATTTACTCAGACTAAATTGAACATTTACTGTCTTTTATTCGTAATTTATTTTATCACTTTTCTGAATTATGAATTTGTTTATGTTTATGTTTAGATTTAATCTGTAAGTTAACTTATTTATTTAAGATATTAATAATTAAAATCTTAATCTAATAGATTTTTCAAAATAATTATGTACTTTCTTCAATTAAACATTTCCTAATCTGTCCTTTTTTCTTTATTCTAATAATAAACCACAAATATCATAACAATACTTATTCTAAAAACATAGACTATCACAGCCATATCCAAAATCATCTTATCCTTAAATTCCAAGCTTGTAGCTAAATTCAAGAACATCTCAAGCTAAACTTGAGAAATTTGCATCCAATAAGCTCTTTTAAGCGGTGTTCCCTGAATTTGTCCATATATTCAATATAGATTCAACTTCCACAGAGGAAACAAGTGGCACTAAGATGAAAAGGAGGACGAAATATGCAAAGCATCATCCCATGATCACAAGATATGCAATGGCTCCTCTGACTTTAAATTTAGCATTTCAAGATCAATGGACATTTCAGTTGGATTTTGGACATGTAAGTAAGCATATATAAGCAGGGAAAGGAATACGCAAAAAGGGTATAAAACCTGAAAAATGGAAAGCAAAGGGCACGGAATAGATTCCGGATACTTACAAAGAGTCCAAAGTTGAAACCCACAATGACAGTACTGGCGATGGAAATGGCAGCCAATTCCAAAGTGCCTAGATGTCCTGCAAAAGCCTGAGTAACAACATTTGTTCCATACATGGCTATGCGGCTGAATATGGCAGGCCCTGCAATCGCCCATAATTTTTTTGACTCTTCTACTATCCTTCTTCCTACATTTTTTGAGCATACCGCTGATCCACTTTCATCGCCACCCTGCAAGTTACATGAAATTTCTACATCCCCATTCCTGTTGTCATGAATTAGTGGATCTTCTAAAGAGTCTGCTATGTCTCCCATCTTTGCGAGAAAGCAGCTAAATTTTAATATACCAGACACACCTTAAACCTGAGAAGAATAACCTATAACCGGAAACCTTTGAATTCCCACCACACAGTCTCCCATAAATGGTGGCGTTCTCGATGCCCATACAAACATATGGCGGTGCACACAAGGTCCCAGATTGAACATGTGCCATTACAGCTACATTACTACCAGTCAACTGTCACAAAATTAAACCGGCAAATGCAAATATAAAGAAGTAAATTGGCAAATACAAATGAATAACGATCATAATATGTGAACAGAATTCTAAGAGTAATCAATCATTCAAAAGCAACATAAAGAGCGCGATAACATTTAAATCGGTAACTTCAGGCAGTTAATAGAATAGGTAATAACATTTATATCGTAGGTCAAATTTTCACATTTCTTGTCGACAGCTCAAAACAAGGAGAATTCCAGCAGATCACGAGAACGAAATTGACTGGTTACACTGAAAGATAGTGACAGCTCATAAGAAGACTGCATGACACTTTTCTTTCCGACAATCAATATGGAAGAGAGATTAGGACCACATTGTGCTCTCACACTGGTTATTTCTGATCGAGGTCTAGAATTTTATTGTTTTTTCTGTTTCAGGAGTTTTCTTCAAAATTGCTTTTTTTAATACCAGAGGCTTCCACAGCTCATGATAATTTAGTGTTAAGATTTCTGACTCGAAATTGCTTTTAATAGCAAGAGGCTTCCACAGTCCATGATCATTTAGTGCTAAGATTTCTGGATTGTAACTGTGTGTAATCATTTTTCATCTGTACACACAATTACAATCCAAAAAATTTAGCACTAAAAGATATTTCTTTTGTTCAGAGTTATAATTGAAATAGATATTGTCTCCTCTTTTATTCTATTTTATCAAGAAATATCTTAACATCATTATTAATTGTACTCAACCTTTAAATTACAATCTTTTATTATATCAATATTTTTCACCAAAGAACATAAAAAAATAAAATGGAAAGTTTGCAAAGCAAGAATTACATAAAAAGAAAAAATGAGGAAGGTGAAATGAGTTGGCACAAAAAACAAAACAAAAAAGTAGAATAATTAACAACACGTAAATAAATGCTGTACTAAAATATAGCTAAACCTTAAAAAAATGGACGGAACTGGTATGTTACGTAAAACAATCCATTGATTGAACTTATAACTACCAAGATTCTCAGGTTCTGGTCAATTGGGCTTTTTCCGCTGTCACATCAGCTGTCACGTACCTCTAACTACTATTCCTTGTGCTGAAAATCTTTCTTAGTTGAAAGTTGACCTACAATGGGTTGTAATCTTTCTTAGGTTTCCCTGTTTTTAGCTTTTAATAGTGGAGGCGGCACAAACATGGTTACAATAAAGGCAAGTAACTTAGAGCATATGTAAGTGCTAACGTAGAAAGGATAACAAGAAGACATTAATATAGAAAGCACATTATAGGTTTATTTTTTAATAATTGAAAAAAAAATCTTTAATGAGTGTTCTATAATGATATAGTATTAGTTTTTAAATATTATAATTAATTTTATAATAAAATTTATTTTGTATTATAATGTTGTATTGTTAAAATGAAAATTGTAATATCTGATTTGAAATAAAGTAAATGAATAAATTAATTTAGTGTTAAAGAGACAATTAATAGATGAAGAAGATAATTTTAAGTTATCTAAGACACTTTCAATGGATTGATATTATGATATTGCTATTAGGATTCAACTACGTAGTTTTTGAGTCAAACTCAATGACCCATGTTTCATGAGTAGGGGTTCACAAGAACCCATATCTCATGATAATGAATGGTCCACTTAGAACTCATTGCATCTAGGTGATGTTCATTGGATTGATATTTTTATATTGAAGTTGTAATACATGAACTAATGTGTTAGCCAAAATTCACTACATATAATTTTGAACCATTGAAGAATATAAAATCAAAGAAGAGTTAGATATTGTGTACACTTTAAAATCCATAGACTTGTTATAATTTTTTATTTAAAATAAGCAATTATTGTTGAAAATGGAGGTAATTATGTAGCTTAATACTTTGTAAAACTATTGTAGTTGTACATCTAATTAAGTTTTCTTTGTAGATGATTATTTGCTTAATTCATTTTACCATTTGTATAAGTAGACAAAAGATTGTAGAAGAATAATACCAGAAGAAAGAAGTTACACAACATATACCATGGAGCAACCCTTTTGGGAAAAAACTCCACCAAGAATCAATGTATTATTTAATCTCAGAATAATATTACAATAATTCCAATCCTTGCTTGAGATGCTTCTTTTGCCTTCAACAATTCTTCTTCACAACCTATAATAAAATCTGATAAACTTTCTTCAACTTGTTGCAATAAATAGACAATAATGAGCCTTACAAAGCACAATGCTTATCTCACAAAACTCACACATATTCTTTGCAAGTACAGTTCTACCGTGAAGAACAATGTCAAAACAAGTCCTTCATCCATTTGGGCATCCCAAATTGAAGTCATAACTCAACGTTGATCCCAAAGATATATTCTAAGCTTATCCTCAAAGCTTGCACCCAAGAATGGGCCCACTTAACTCAGCCTTATAAAATATCTTATCATGCAAAAGTGTTAACTCCAAGATGCCAACTTGGGTGCCCAAGGTGGGTCCAAGTCAATCTCTATTAAGTAAAACATATCTCCCCACCATTCATGCAAATATCATGCATGATTGATCATCCCCACTTAACTAAATGTATCCCCTGTTAGTTGTCATGCAACTCAAGTCATTAGTCATGCATTCCAAGTCAACTGAAGTCAACTAACATTCAACAGGAAATTAATTACATGCAATTGAAGATAACTGAACCATAACTAAACTGAATTGATATTGAACTAAACTGAACTGAACTAAACTGATCTGAACTGAACTGAACTGAACTCCATGTATGTAAACATCAATCCCTAACTTCTAGGATCTTTACATGCATTACTGAAGTGTTATCTTTTACTCCAAATAGTTAACTTAACTCAAGGTAAGTTCCACCTTCCATGTGGGTGCCCCATGTGCTCCTATTTTGTAGGAGCTCCTCATGGGTGTCCCCACATGTTCCTATCATTTAGAATTAATTACAAATGTCAATTAACATGTTCATTTCATTCAAATTTAATATCTTTCTAATCCTAGTGTTGGGTAACACTTTCAAGTACTTAGGAGATACATGAAATAATGTTTAGGATTGCAATTAAATGGCATCTTATTCTCAACAATTATAAATTTTAATTTTCACATATTTGATTAACATATATTAAAATAAATATTAATAATGGGGGTTAATTATTGATTATATTAGTATTTATATGGTGCTTTATATAAACAATTACTCTTACAAGTTAAGAGATATAACTAATTAAAAAAAATGTATAGTAATATTTCTCATCATGTTCCATCTTCCATAAAAAATACACAACATAAATAATGGAATGGCTTTGAAGTACATAATTTTCATGTTGTTTGTCATGGGTGTATTTGGATCAAAGTGCCAATTAAATAAATAAATCCAACCCATCATTTCAATAACCTAGATAAAGAAAATATCATGTACAAACAAATAAACTCTAACTTTGTAACTGGGGAGTGCCAAGCTCTCGTGAATGCTCATCAAACTTGGGGGAATGAATTGACAATTTATAATTTGCAATGAATTAATATTACCAATATGAGTGATATTAATAATATATTGGGCATACATGCACTTATGTTAACTCACATAAATGGTATGCAATGGAAGTGAAATTTTTGTTGAAATGAGTGTTCCCAACAGGTTGTGGATGAAATCCCATTGAGGTTGACAAGGGGAAAATAAACAAGAGCCTATCATGAAGTTGTCACTCACATACAATATCAATATAGGCTCATAAAAGAGATTAGGTGAAAGTAAGGCAATCAAGGCACTCCACTCACATGGTCTCACAATGAAATATTTTTACCAATACACCAATTAGTATTATTTTTCTTGAACAATGTGGAAGTTGGAATAAGAGGTAAAACTCTACGGCCAATTAAATAGCTAATCATTCATTTTTTAATATTTTGTAAAACTTTCATAACACTTTGGAAAAGATAAATATTTACTTTACATAAAAATTACTAACATATAATTGGTTCACATGTACAATTAGTAATAACTAGTTGGGAATTGTTGGTTGTAATAGTATTTACCAAAGGCAAGTACTAATAATTGAAGTGTTGTGATCCACTTTTATTTTAGTAGTCATGCCAATTGCAATCATGTGTATGTTGGAAATGTATTGTAAAGCTCACATATTGATTTTTCTTATTTCGTTGAAGGCACTAATTGAAGTATTGAGGTCTTTAATTTATTTAGAAAAGTTATTTCGGTTGTCAACAAGTTAAGAAATCTATTATACCCTCATTTTTTATCAATTTTATATTAGATTATAAATAAGTCCATAACAATCTAGAAAAAGTAGTAGTTTGAAGAATGAATTCAATCATAAATCATACAATTTTAACAACCAATATATTTTTATCCAATGACTAACATGGGTGATCCCACAATACTAGTTTACAATTTTTGGCCAAACTGGACATTGAAATAATTTTTTCTAACTAAATCTTCACTTTCTGGCTCCTATAGTGGCTAAACTGTGAGGAATTTGACGATGATGCAAAATAGTGATTTGTGAAATTTTGTCTGTAGATTCTAAATATATTTTTTTCAAAATTTTTGGAATCATATTGCACTTCTTTTTTCCGTCTCCTTTGAAAACTAGTTTTTTTCAGTAAACAACATTTTTAAGGAGCAATGCTCACCATATAATGCATAATTTTTTTCCATGAAGGATAAAATTCTATTTTTTTTTGAATTTAGATTTGTAACTATGATATCTAGTGCTTCCAATTGGTTTCATAGTGTTTTATTGAATATTGTTTCCTTAATCAAGTTTCAAAGTCAAACCAATTACAATTTAGACATAAGTGGACCATATAATGCGTAAATTTTTTTGTATGTATCAAAATTCAATTTATTTTTTTGTTGGATTGGGGACTTCAATATCTGGTGCACTCATATTTTTCAATTTTTTTTAATAATCTGCTATTTTTCCACATGTGCAAAATAGAGGGCTTGATTTTTAGTGAAAAATCTACGTTTAATAAAACTAAAAAAACAAATACATAATAAAACCAAAACATATTAAAATTATATTTGTTGGATAGCTCATTCTAAGGACTACCATCATCTAGTTGGGTCTATGAAGTCTCCTCCATTTTCATCCTCAACCCAAGCTTTGAAGTGCAAAATTCTAGAATTTTTTGGTGCCTTTATGGAAAGATCCTCCCCATCCCTAAGGTACTTCCCAAGTTCCAATATGCCTCTCAAGCCATCACATTGTTCCACTTGGGACAATCTCATGGCTTGAGAGATGACACACAATCCTAGCCATGTATCCTCATCCTTTCATCCTAGCCCTTTATCCTTTATCCTCTCATTCCTATATCACATAACACTTAGCCATTTTCACCAAGAATGCAACCTTGAGAAATTGAGCATTGATATGTTGCCAAAATTCCATGAGCACACATCGAAATCGATGATCTTGGGCTAATCTACACATTGAGGGGTTCGACACAGTTCGGTTTCATCAAATTTCATGTTGGTTTGACCTCTTTTTGCTCAATTTGAGTATTGTTTGGATTTGTTTCTTTTGTTTGATTTATTACGATTTTGTTCCTATTTTGAGGCTCATTTCCTTGCACACAAAAAGTATTTTAATTTATACTTTAATTTAATTTATCTTCTTTATTGTTTATAAGGTTGCCTAAAGTTGAGAAATCAAGAGAAGGGGTAGAAAGTTAGATTGCCTATTGGTTAGAGCAAGATGAGCTATCAAAGGTTAGACATTACTAACATTCACAAAAAAAATCTTAGTTGGTTGTGTACACAAGGCGACTCGACCTTCTAAAAACTAGAATAGGTTACAAGGGTTAAAGTTCGTTCCCAAAATAGGTTGCTAGTTTCGCCTTGTTGCACCTTGAGCACCTACAATACTCATCGATTCTCGCACACAATTATTAGTACCGAGTTAGTCCAATAAATATATATAGATATAACCATGTCAAAGATAAAAGGACACCATTAAATTTATAAATTCCAATTACTTAATAATTGTCAAACAACAATTTAAAGTATTAAGTCTACAACATTAGTGATTAAGTCTTAAGATTAGGGCTACACCTTCATCCAAATTACATCAAGACAACAAGTGACTAATGAAAAATGAAGTATAACATTTATGAGGATGTGACATTCTTCCCCCCTTAGGGCTAAGTTGTCTTGACTTAGTCAAATAAGTAGGGGTATAATAATTTCTTCATCTTCCAAGGTAGCTCCACACTCCCCATATTGGTCCTAAAGGACCTTAACTTGTTGTATAGTGTGGTTGTGCAACATGATAATGTGTCTATTCATAATTGTGAGTGGGTGGGTTGTTATTGGTGTAACATTTTGTATTGCATCTCCTTTATTTAAGTTTACTTAAATAAGTTTATTCTATATAGCTAATAAACAAATTTGTACTTCTTTATTTGAAGACAATTAGTTGCCACCACTACCTCTAATTGTTCAGTTAGCATCTTTCCTATATTGAGTTATTCCTCTTCACTCAAACAATTTAATTCCTTATAAAAAAATATTATTTGTATAATGAATAAGCCTTTATTATTTAAAATAAACATAAAAAAGATAGTAATTCACTATTAAAAAAAAGGATGAGTGGCAGAATAATTCTATGTGAGATTGAGTCTAAAATAAAAGAGAAAAAATCAAACAAGGCCAAACCCAAACATTAATAAATAAATAAAGTTGCTAAGTAGCAAAAACAACAACATCAGAATGATGATCATGGTTATTTGGTTTACCCTATACATCATCAAGGATGAAATCATCATCAATTGGTTCCCACCGAATGAGATCTTTTTCCTCCTAGTCTTCATTTGTAGGTTGTTGAGCATGAACAAGAGAAATAACTAAATCTAGGCGAGAAAACTTGCCAAAATTTTGCCAGGTGGAGGCACCATGCCCATGAAAGGAACCAAAAATCAGCCAAAAAGGTTGAGACCAATCACAAACAACAAGATCTAGAGTTTTTTCAGACTAAGAACTATGAGACTAGGAGCCACAATACCTTATAGCAAGTTGGTTGTGACTACATATGTGCCCATGAGGTGGGAAGTGACACTGATGAGAAGCAAAAGGTGATGACAACAAGAGTGCAATACATACGGGTAACTTTAAGTGTAACTTTATTACCTTGCACTTAACTCTTTATTAGCACATTAGAATAAATCACAATTTTAACATATAATGAGAAATGAATATCAACAGAAACATATCTTAAAGATAGAAAAATTTCTAGCTTCTCAAATACTAAAGAGAATTTCCACCCTAAAACATGCCTAATCTATAAAAAAATGATTTGAAGGCAAGGTCAATCCCTTAGAAGAACCATATGCCATGGAGAGGGGTGATGCCTACAAGACTTGAAAAATCATGAATCCAAGTCTAGGCGTCCTAAGCTTTAATGCAAAATAAAAAAAGATGCTAAAGAATTTTACGTTGCCCACAAAATGAACAACAAGGATTAAAAACTCTCAAATAAAACAAATAGAAACCAAACAAAAAAAACTTGATATGTAATACACTAAAAAAACTGAAAAATTAATTTATATTTACACACAATTACCAAGTTATACAGTATATAAATACATAAATAATTATAATGAAGCAATTCCAAAATCCTACATAATGCATAATTAAATGCTAACTAAAATTTATGCATACACTAAAACAAATTAGCTAGGTAACAATATAGATAATTCTACTACGCATGGACCAATATTTTTGAGGTACCAAAAATTTCTTACCAAAGTTCTAGTACAAACTCTTTCAATTCTGAGTCCAAAGATCTGCGAGTGTTTAGCCTCTGCATTCACACTGAAAACTCGCAACCAAGCATTTCTCTAAAGATGTGTTGATGATTGTTTACAGTCTGATTTCACACTAACATCCATGTTCTTCAATACACTAGTTTATCAGCATAGTCATATTAATCTAAATCTAAGAATAAATCCAAAAACTTCCTTACTAGAATAGCGTAAAAGTAATGTAATAAATATAAATTACTGTACTTAAAAAATGGAAAATCACCTGATACTCTCTTTAAACTAGAGCAATTTGCATGAATGCATTACAAAAATGCTGCCTACTTTGCTCTTAAGAAGCAACTCGGACTAACTCCCTTGCTTTTCCATCCCTTCTGATGGAATTAAAAGCTAAATTAAATTAAGATAATTGTACATTTTTAAAAATAAACAAAAATTCTCCCATAATTATCCTTCCCCGAGAGGTCTGTTTGGACTACAGTAGAATAAAAAGCCATGGCAGCTAATAAAAAAAATGTTTCGAGATGCTGATTCAACTTAGTTGAATTAAATCATAATGATGCATCCGTCACCTTGGTATAGGACACATAATATCCCATGTCATCTACTGACTCGATCTATGGCTTGGGCAGCCTGCAATTAGTATAGAAAAACAATCACTGACAATTTGACAATTGCATAAAATGAGCAGACAACAAATTTAATGAGATCTAGTATTTACCTCTCTGTCCCAGTCACATCTATACACAATAAAAGCCAGAACAACTGTCTGAACTGCTGTCCCACATATCATCCCTGCCCATATCCCCTGCCATATAGAATTTGGGATGCCATGCATTCAATTCGAGAAAGTAAGGTTGAAATATTCATTTAATTTACACAATCTATCAAACTCTTGTAGAGAAAAAGAAGTCCAATAAAAGTGTATAGTAGTAGTGCATAATGGATTTGAAACAATAACAGAATAAATAGAAAGTAAAATGTATTATTTTCAATTGAGAAGACCCTTTCAGATAAAAAAACGCTCAGCGTGGTAAAATTCTTCTTTATTGCATAAAAATTTAAATATTCCCTAATACAATAATGAATCTCCTACTTTACCCTTAAACAAATAGGATGTAACTAGATACATCCAAAAAAAGAAAAAATCCAAAATAACAACTAAAAATAAAAATAAAAAATTTAACAATAAAACATGCCAAATATACAACATTTATCCAACAACTACTAGATGGATCCATTTTAACAATTTTTTTAACCAATAGAAAGAACCAAACTATTCATGGAAAAGGTGCATAGTGATTTAAGTTGTAAAATAAAGCAAACAATGTGTAAAAGAAACCATCTAGATTTATCTAGTATTCTTTCATGCATTATTCTTTAGGAGACCTTAAAACTTATTCATAATTAGTAGTAATGCAACTTCAATGTTATTTGCTCTCTGCCATTCTAACTAAGAATCGTTGGTTGTTGGATTGCTTTCATTCTACAGCAGTTAACTCTACTGAAATGATCTGGTCATTTTTTGGGTGCAGTATTAGTAAAATATTATTGATTCAGTGAGTAGCCTATTTCACTTAGTTGATTGCCCTTGACAACCAGAGTGAAAACAAAGAATTTCGTACAAAGATTCAAAACAGACTCGAAGAGGAACCTATTCAATTAGCATATGTTCGAAGGAATGAAAAAGATGCGAAGATATGAGGGCAGCCACTGTGTAGCTAAGTTGAAGGCTCCTACCCATTGCAACAGAAAGTGTTGTTACGAGTATTAACTATTATCCAGAATATGATTTTAGATACATCTGATGAGTACTGTATAAATATGATTTTCTGGTCCCATAAGTTCCAGAGTCTTTCTTGTAAGTCAATAAAAATTTCATTTCGTTTTTATAATAACCTATTTTCCTTGGAAGAAGTAGCACTCACCAAAACACCCTGTTTAAACACCCAACCAAGCATCACTCCAAAAGGGACACCAATCACATAGTAACACCCGATATTGATGTAAGCAACATAAGATTGCCACCCTGATCCCACTGCCACCCCTGAAATAAGGAAGAAGAATGAAGAGTTAGTGTCATATAAGAGTAGAAATTAAGTTTGATTTGTTCAGTGCTCATAACTCTTATGGCGATCGCAATCTTTAGGTTCCTTCTGAAATACAACGTTTCCACCACTGTCAATGTTTCATAGACATGTTTCATTCAAAATAAGTTGAAAAGAAAAAAAGACAGGGCTTTGAATTTCTGACCAATGCTTATACAAATAGAGAGTTGAATTGCTTTACCTGACAGGACTGGCTGAATACTGTTAAAGAGGACAGTAAAACTCAACAAAATGGACAGTTTAGAGACCGCTTCTATAATTGTGGAACTACTTGTGAAGGCCAGAGCAAATTCCTGGCGAAGCACAATTATGAGCAAACAAAAAACAAGGCCTATCACAGTCGAAGTAGTTGCAGAAACGATCACTGAAAACCTAGCTCCTTTGCCATTTCCAGCGCCCAGCTCATTGGCCACCCTCACGCTGCATTTACAACCAAACAAATCTATACAAAAGTTAATTGAAGGCAGAGTAGAAGACATACAAGTGTTTTGACATTATGGTATCAACTGTTAATGTGTTAATCATCAGGATTAACATGTTTGTAAATTTTGTAATGGATAGTTATGTGGCAGTTAAACAGTTCTTCTGCCTATAAAATAAGTAAACATTCGTATATAACACACAATGAGATGCAATAATAACATATTTATATTCTACCTCTCCTGGGCCTAACAGTGATATCAGAGTGCAGAGATGTAACAGTCCATCTGCTCATCGTTTATCTTGTGTGAACTTGTGTATGAAAGTTGATAGAGAATGAAGGCTGGAAAAGGAGATTGAGCACGACAGGAAAAATATATTATCTTTGTTAGTGTCCCCATGGAAAGTTGTGAATCCATCACTATGTTAACTGTTTTGTTGGCTAATCTTCTTGCTGTGGCCCTTACAAAGGGTACATCTTTCATTTTGCCCATACCAGCCTAAAGGAGTGTACAGAGTTTTTTTCTATTTCTGCCTAAAATCAGATTGGCTGTTTGAAGGTCTACCAAATATGCTGAACGCAATCAAAATTTGCGGACAATGTTTGCTAATGCTGATGTTGGTTGAAGCCTGTACAGATTCTTGTGCGCTTCAAAAATCTAAGCAATCAAAAGCAATACATACTAAGTCCAATAATGTCCAAATTTGTTCTCATTGTGGATCAAGGTCATCTTTTTAATACTTTCTTTGATCTACACCCCTGTTCTTCATGTGGTCAACTTACTCATGATTCATTTTACTACTTTCAAAAGAAAGTGCAAAAACTTATGTTATGTGTTGCTAATCCGTTGTTGGAACCAATCCCAAGTAAGACATCAAATGGTTCTTTAGATATTGCAGTTGTGTCATCTTTGATAGAGATTAAGTAAGACATCAAATGCTTCTTTAGATATTGCAGTTGTGTCATCTTTGATAGAGATTGAGCTAGATGCTCCAAACAAGGCTATGTTGAGTGTTGTTGAAGGTACTATTGGTGATAATGATGTTGGTAATGTTACTGGTGATGACAATGTGTTGGTGGTGACAATTTTATTGGTGATGATAAAAATGATTTTACTAAGCAATATAATTGTGTTCAGTATGTTAGATATGCAGTTTATGATGATTATGATGATGTTGGTCCTTACTATTGTATTACAATTATGAAGCTATAGAGATTAAGATGTAATCTCTTGTTGATTCAATATGGTATATACTCTCTACTCTTACTTCATCAGGGAGACCAAGTTGCCATTTTCCTCTCTCATTTGTCAAGGGGGGAATCTTGTGTATATGTCAAAATTGAGTGGAGACATCATAAATAGTTGACACCTTGTGATTGGTGTGGTAATTACACTTCAATATTATGTTGCATGCAATGTGTGCTAATTCAAATATTATTGGTGGATAATTGATGTGTATAGGTTCCTCCACAATGTATTGATTGCACCTAATGTGTGCTATTTCAGATATTATTTTTACTGATAGTGCAAAGTTGTCTTATATTGATAGTTGGTGACTACTCATATTGGCCACTAAAGTTTGGTCAATTTTTTCACATTGCAGCATGGAGAAAACAAGTCCCAATTTGAGACTTGTTGAAGTAACAAGCTCACTATCAAATTCCAGACGTATCAAAGCAATAGGCTCAATATCAAAGGTTTAGACCTGTCAAAGTAACATGTTCATTATCAAATTTGAGACCCATCCAGGCAACAGGCTCAGTATCAAAGTTTGAACCCTGTCAAAATAACTGGCTTAGTTCAAACAAATTTAAGGCCTGTCACAGTAACTGGCTTTTTTGAGAAGCTTCAGTTCAGCCAGCAAATATGCTCACCAAAGTGCTTAGCTGAGAAAAGTTTGAGCAGTTCAAAATACTGCATGGTTTCATTATAACCTTTTCAAATTAAGTGGGGATGTTAATCATCAAGGTTAACACATTTGTAAATTTTGTAAACTATTTTTCAGTTTAGATAGTTATGTGGCTATTAAACAGTTCTTTTGCCTATAAAATAAGAATGTAAACTATCATATGTAACGCACAATGAAATGCAATATAATATATTTCTACTCTGCCCCTCTTAGGCCTAACATTAACTCACTTGAAAAAGAATTCATTATCAATTACGATTTGGATTTTATCATACACGAGACAGACATAATGGTTACACCCAATGGGGACAATGTCTAGAGGTGGCATATTCTAAAATGTCTGGACCTGCAATCAATTGTAGTTATTCTAAGTTCCAGGTTCAAGTTTTTTGTTTGGGCGCATTGATTTTCTCTTTTCTTGGGTATCACCATACAAAATATATATATTACAAAAAATAAAAGAGCCATTATTTGCAAAAGATATACAAAACCAAACTTTCTTGCCAAACAAAAGCAATTACATTAGCTATGGAAAGACAAGATTTGCTCATATTGTTGCCAATGGTGCCTATCTAGTTTTCTAATTAGGATAGTGCTTTGGATGCAGGTCTAGATCTTTCATTATTTTTATGACATTTTATTGAGCAATACTACTGGATATCGATTGCTGTTAAAAAAAGTGGACCAAAATTACATAATTTAATGTAAAATCAGCCTTCCTCTTGATTCAAATGCCTGAAACAAAAAGTGTAGCTTTGGCACATTCTATTAATTGATTATTGTGCCATAAAAATTTGGTTGGTTGATGTGATTCCAAATGAAAACAGCATACCCCGCAACACTGGTTCCTCTCCCCTACATAGCAGAAAGTTTGTAAGAGCAGGCCAGTTTAAAAATTGAATCATTATATTGTTTGTTCCTACTTTGTTAAATATCAAACTCCTATAATCTGTTTTAGCAGCTACCAGAAAGGAACCACATAGATAGGTTTTAGTTTTCTTTTTCTTCTTGTTTTCATATTGACAAAATTTCTTTTGTGTCTGCGAGTGCCTGTGTTTGTCCCTGGGCCCTAGTATGGACAGGATGATTTCTGTTCTGATCAGGTGTGGCCCAGCTTTGCTCAGACAAACACAGACTATATCCAGTCACGATCTGCAGGAAAAGATGAATTTGTGATGAACCCAGATGCATACCATACTGGGACCTGGATCCAGTATGGGTACACCCCAGGCCAAACTCTGTATCAGAGTAGTTATATCTAGAAGTCACCCATTGAGAAGTGGGTTATACAAGATACAGAAAGAAAAGATGGGGACTAAATCATATGAGTTAGGTATTTGGCTGCCTTATGTCGAGCCAAGTCTTTCAAAGAAATCTTAATACTAAGTTGAAATTGTTCAAAAGCTTGTAATAAACATAGGATATAAAGAATGGAACATTTCCATAATGCTAGCTGAAATGAATATGTTTTCTTTGAGATGAGAAGCTTCTTTTACAAAGAGCAGCTCCATGCCTATTTCTCACATATTTCATGAAGAGAAGACAGATGGACATGTGTAGATTAATATAAGCGTGCAATGCTTGCAAAAGCAACGGGGAATTGAAAAGGTTGATTTGTCCATAATGACCATGAATTGACAGTTTGAATGAAAATCAATGTACTTGAAATTTATGGATTTATTTCAATTGAGAAAATGAGATCCTATGAACTAGAAATGCAAGGATGAAATAAATGATGTTCCTGTCCCTGGTACACGCATTCAATTCGATTTAAGCTTAGTTGGAACTTGAGCATGCCTTCAAAACAGCTAGGAAGTTACTATAAAAAAATGTAATCAATCTTAGAATGTGCTATAAATAAATCTGAAGTTGAAAATAATAAACCTGCAAACATTAGGGCTACAAATGATGTCATTTCAATCATCTCATACATTTAACAAGGTCTCTCCAGGGCATTTATATTTTTTGCATTTCATTTCAATACAGAAAATACTTTCTACATTTATCAGTACAACTACATACCCAGTAGCAGCAAAAAAACCAAGTGGAATCATCATCTCCCACCCATTGATGCTCATGCTGCAAAATGCATATCAAGGTTTAAATACATTAGTTGCAGCATTATATGCACTCCTGCATTGCTTCAAAATAAATACTGCACAAAAAAAGCATGTTACAAATTTACCAGATAGAAAGAGAATCAACTGCAACTTGTGAATCTGGCAGATTTCCTGTCAAGAGGACCAATACTCTGTAATACCAATTCTCTAAACTGTTCACAAGCTGAAGCATGTCAGCACTGTTTGAACATTTTTTAGTTGAGACACCCAAATACATATTATACATATAGTATATACAAGACCATCATACATCTTTACAAGTGAATTGGCAACTAACCATAGCATGACACCGGATGCAGCGGAGAGCTTGAAAAAAGACCACAAGTCTGTGAATGCATCTCTAGACAGACCTGTCCACGTCAACGGGCACCCCCCACAAGTGGCATAAAGAATTTGGGCAACAGGGGGCAACCACCACGCCAAATTCAATGTCATTGCTGAACCAATTAGCCCCATGTCCAATTTAACAATAAATAGCCAGCTTAGAAAAACGTGGAGCACCAAAGTGGCTGCAGAGATCCATGCAATGACCATGTTTTTCAACTGGCATTGCAGAAACCTCTGAACAGGAAAGAGGAATACGAATGCGAAGTGTTGGGGAATGAACCAGATTGAAACTCTTCCTGTTAATTCAGCAATATCATCTGACTGTCCAAGGATCTTCAAGATGGGGGTTGCAAATATATACATTGGTAAAAGAAGAATTGCAACACCAAAGAGGACTATCCATGCTCGTTGCATATATACTCCCAACAAATAATATTTCCGAGCCCCAAAAGCTTGGCCGCACAGGGTCTCCAGTGCGCTGCCCATGCCTAACTGCCATGGCCATGGCCAGTTCCAAGTTCAACGAGATCAATGCTAGTAGAGATGAATATCCCATCCTTAAAAATTTCTCGTTCCTTTATGATTCGTTGATTATAGCCGAAATAGACATGTACTATTAAAACTTAAAACAAGAACAGGAACGATTATAACAAAGAAGAAATATGAGGTATGACTATGAACACCTGCAGATTACCATACCAAACATTGTTTGCAATTCAGTAGACGGGTTGGAACAGAGAATGGATGGAATGATACCAAATTTGGGGAATTCATGTGATGGGTTTGCTTTCAGATCTGTTAGCTCTTTGGGTCTTTGCATAGAAAAATGCGTGTCATTGAATTTGGCGAATAGAAAATGAGATCAACCCAGTGTTCACTGAGACATCAAATTTACCCCATAAAAAAATCGACTTTGCGTAAAAAGCATCATTTGTTGATTCATTATAAGCTCACAGTTGACACAGGGTAATGAAAAAAATAGTGTAACCAAGAATAATTTAAGGATAGAGGCATCTGATATGCAACATTCTTTGTGAAGAATAAGTTTTGAAAACGCCTATATATTAATTTAAATATTTTCCAAAACTTCTTAAGGAAAGACAATTGAGAAAACCAAAATATCATCATTTATAGAACAATATGGTTTTTAGTGACATTTTTGAAGTAAATTGAAAGGCAAATTGTAAAAACATGTTAGTATAATAGTGTATATCAAGTATTTCTTTGTGACTTATTTGTTATGAAAAATGATTTAATACAATCTGTGTAGAGAAGGTAGATGGTGCAATGAGTACATATTGTATCATCATATATTACATTTTTCAAGAATCAGTTATATATTAACATGATTACACTTTCTAAATCTTTATGAATACTAACTTTTAAAGCCCCTCTCTCTAAAGAATTAGTTTGAGTGATCTATCCAAAATAAGTCAAACATTAATTACATCTTTTATTTATAATATGTAGACTCTGAACTTTAAACTTTGAAAAATATTAATTTAGATTTATTAATTTAAATTTAATTTATAAAATTGACTAATTTATTTAAGATGTTAATTAAAATTGTATATATATATAATTTCTTTTTCAATATTTTCAAACACTTTCAATTTTTTTATTCTTTCTCCTAACAATAAATCACAAAATGACAACAGCATATCCACATCCAAAACCATCTAAATCCTAAATTCAAGAATATCCCAACCTAAATTTGAGAAAAAGACAACCAATTAGCTCTTGCAAGTGAGCCTATCCCTTGATAAGTATTGACGTGTAAAGTCGGCGGTTGTCCCTTTCTATATATTCAACTTCCACAAAGAAAACAAGCGGCGCTAAAATGAAAGGTAGGATGAACTTAGCAAACATCCCATGACAAGAGTTACAATGGCTCCTCTGAGTTTAAATTTAACATTTAAAGATCAATGGAAATTTAGTTGGATTTTGGACATATCTGTGAAAAGGTGATCTGCCTCCATTTCCAACCACTCTTAAGTGGGATTGCCTCCCCAACATCTTAAAAACAAGTACCCTAGCTGTGAATTCGATACCTTCCATTCAGAAGAAATCCTATATATTCAGATACTAAACTCATAGGAATGAGATGGACTGGATTTGGGATGAGATAGATTCCTAGATGTTGATCATTTACTGTAATGTCAAAACTATTACTAAAACTGTCAATTTGAACACGGTCTAAAGATGTCAGCTGGAGAAAGATCTGCGCTAAAGAGAGCCCAGGATGATATCCTCAACAACAAACAGAAGCAGGGAAACAAAAACACAAAAAAGGCATAAAGACTGAAAAATAGAAATAAGGCACGAAATAGATTCTGGATACTTACAAAGAGTCCAAAGTTGAAACCCACAATGACAGTACTGGCGATGGAAATGGCAGCCAATTCCAAATCGCCAAGATGTCCTGCAAAAGCCTGAGTAATAACATTTGTTCCATACATAGCTATGCGGCTGAATATGGCAGGCCCTGCAATCGCCCATAGTTTATTTGATTCTTCTACAATTCTTCTTCCTACACCTTTTGAGCATACAACTGACCCACTTTCATCGCCTCCCTGCAAATTACATGAAATTTGTACATCCCCATCCCTCTTATCATGAATAAGTGGAACTTGTAAAGAATCTGTTGTATCTCCCATCTTCGCAGAAAGCAGCTAAATTTTAATATACCAGACACGCCTTAAACCTGAGGAAATTAACCTATATGCTGAACAGTTAGCCTATAACTGGAAAGCTTTATATTCCCGCAACAGAGTATCCCATCAATGGTGGTGTTAAAACAAAAATTGAACATGTGCCATTACAGCTACACCACTACCTGTCAACTGTTACTAAATTGAACCAGCAAATGCAAACATAAAGTAAATTAGCAAATACAAACGAATAACGATCATAATATGGAAACGGAATTGTAAGAGTAGTCAAACATTCACTTGTAACATAGATACAACATTTGTATCGGTAACGAAACTAAAAGCAATTACAATTCCAATAGATCACGTAAACTAAACTGAGTGGGTTCAGAGACAAGCCGCCTAGGAATGGGAAGATATACCAGACACTTGATTATGCAAAGGCCCCACAATCATATATTTTTTCATAGTCAAAAGATTGAAATATTACATTTTCAAAAGATTCAAATTTTGGAAAAATATATTGTTTTTATATGAGAAAATATATTATCAATCATATTCAATTAATTAAATTACAACTCTTTTAAACATTAAAATATTCAACAAATATATAATTAATTTATAAAATAAGATTGAAATGGTAGGTGACATAAAAGAATTTAATGTTTGAATTTATATTCAGATTCACAGAGTCTGATTGAGTGGGTTTTACTAGCTGCCACATCAATTCTTACTTACCAAAATGTACCAAAAACGTTCCGATCTTTGATAATATTAATAATATTTATTAATTAATTGAAAATAAAAATTCATTGCGTTATAATTTTTAATTAATATAAATACAACATCCTGAAAACTGAATAGACAAATTGCTGAAATTTCTTTGAAATTGTAGAAACACTTAGATCTATGATAGATTATAATTCCTACAATGAGTTTTCATATATTAAATGAACGAAATGATTTTCCACTTCTGAAATTTCCTTACACTTCACCAAGTCTGAAAGGCACTTTCTTTGAACATTTTAACGCTCCATAGTCATGACTTCTTTTTTTTTAATTATTATTGGAGGACCCACAAACATGGTTTCAACAAAGGCTCCAATCTCATTTGTTCGCTCATCAACATAATCTAGCAATTTGCTCACCTCGACATATAGATGGAGAAGGCAACCCATTCGAGGCGGCTTGCTCAGCGCCATTGATATTTGACTTGGAAGTGTTTTTGGGTCTATGCTTACTACTGTTGATGTGTCAATTGTGTATATGCATAAAATTGGTCATATCTGATTAATCCTGACATTTAATTAAATATTTATAATTTAATTAATTTCTCTAAAGTCCTCTACATATAATCAATTTAATTATATTGTTCATTCATTTTATTCTTCTGTCATAATTAAATAAATCAATTTTATTTAATTATTTCATATTCATATGTCCACTTGATTAATTAAATAAATACACTTTATTTATTTTAATTAATTATCACTTTTTGAATTTAATTAAGTCTTTTTGATTTAATCAAATTTAAATATTTTCAAATCTTTCTTCTAATTAATTAAATAAATAATTTCATTTACATACCATTTCTTAAAAAGTTTAAATAAATATCTTTATTTAATTGAATATCTTCCATATCTTTTCAAAATCATAATTATGAAATCTTTCATTATTCTTCAAATCTGGGGTAAATATTCTATTTTAAGAAAAAATTCTTTGTGTCACCCATAAATGAATAATTGAATTTAATAATTCATTATTTATCTTCTTCAAAATCTTTCCATAATCTCACAAAAAGATGATTTTTTACAATTCATCTTATCGTACCTCTTTTACAGGAATTTTCACAATCGTTGATCATATCAGCCAATCAAAAGCTTTTGAAAAACTCTATAAATAGCATGCCAATCCAAGCAATGGTTACAACACACAACAGATGAATTAGAGATTAATTACATTCTAACATTATAGCATTATAGCATTCTCATTATAGTTTTATTATTCATAGCATCATCATAATATTTTATTTTAGCAATCATGTTTAGCATTAGAGAATTCATATCTTAGCATTACATGCATTTCATATCCAACTCGTTCTCTAGGAAGACTGTTCGTTGAGCTTAGCATACAATCTGAGAGCTAGTTGAATCAATGAAAATGCTGGAGATAGAGGACGATAAGACGACATTGATAACAGGATACTGAGTTTGCAATCTTTATTATTTTAAATATTTTGTTTTTGATATAATGTCTTATTGGTGTGTTTGATTCATTTGTTTTTATATATTTAACACGCATAAAATCAATCACACATTTTTGGCGCCTATCGTGGGGCATTGCCCCATTTTTAATATTTATCTGTAGGTTTTCTGACAGGATTTTGTGTTTTGGAATTCAGATTTTTGACAAAATTTTCTGTTTTAGAGCATACGAAGATTTTTGAAGCACATATGCGTGTTTCTACAGAGCATTTGTAATTTATTTCAGCGCTTTTGCAGATATTTCGGCGCATCCAAGAACTGTTTCGGCACATATATGTGACAAAATGGCGCATATACCCAACTCGGTTTATTAAATATTCATGGAAAAAAAAAAGTTGCATTTTGTTTTAGCACATTTAGGATTTTTTGTAGCGCATTTAGGATTTTTTGTAGCGCATTTAAGATCTGTTTTGGCGCATTAACTTGTTATTGTTGTGCATACAGGTGATCTTTTAGCACATACATGTTGTAACTAAACAGGTTTATGAGTATGATGCCTTCCATAGACAGAACCTTTTTCTGGTTTAAAAAGAACAATTCTAGGATAGTCACAACTGGTTTTAAAAAAGAAGCAACCCTAGGATAGACATGGATTAAAATGAAGCAATTTAGGATAGTCACCACACACTGATTTTGCGGTTAAAATGAATCCCATACTTTTTGTGAAGCAACATTTTCACATAGTTTAGATCATTGTGATTTGGGTTTTAAAAATAACATTGTCTACTGTGTTTGTGGAAATAGGTCTATGCTCTCCCTTAACTAGGTGACCAGAATCCTAGACTTGCCTTTTACATTCATCCAATTTTACTAATTTATTACATCCTATAGAGGGCCTGCTCTTGTGGGAAAAAATTACTCACCCAAGAGGAACGACTCAAGTGGGTTCAAGCCAGAGCCAGACTATTCCGCCCCACTATAAAATTTAAAGCAAATCAGGGGAAATCCTCTTTTTCCTGTAGTGTGCAAGATAACCATCCCCAAAGCCTTTGTTCTAAAGGTTGGGAGGTCTCCTAAGGGAGTTTATTAATGCCGCATTGAACGGAAACCCTTACTATGAACCTAGTGTAGTATCTAGCTGAAATCAGTTTCCGAACATCATAATAATCACAGTGCAAGGGGAGGGAAGAATTTTTCCCCAAGATACTCACCATATAACTGCCAAAGACCATTTGCTTAGGGGATCCGGTATCCACTTCCGTTACTCTAAGTACGCGCTTGAATAAGACAAAAACACAGGCGCCCCTTCAGGGGTGACACGACTGTGTGAGTTGACACAATTCTAAGATGTGGGCTATTGATTACTATGATGACCTACCTGAGTACTAAGAGTGACTCTATTTGAACTGTCTGTCATGTGTAAAACCTGTGAAAACACTTTTTGGCAAACATTTTTGAAACATACACTTGATGTTTAGTATAGGACTTAAAAAAAACTGTTTTCAGAGTGTTTGTTGTGTTTTCAATAACACTAATTCAGATAAAAGATCATTCGAAATGAAGAAGTCAAATTTTAGCTGAAATTGCTCACAAACTATTCAAAAAGTTACCTTGGAAAAATTGTTTTAGCGCATACATGGTATATTCTAGTGCATATAAGGTATGTTCTAGTGCATTCACTGGTTAATGCAGTGCTTTTAGGGTCTGTTTTAGCGCATTGAGTCTTCTGGTGCATACACTGGCTATTCTAAGAACAAAATTTTTGGTCACTGTCACAACATTTCTCCTGCAATGCATATAGGATACAGAGTAGTGCATCTGGGACATATTGAAGCACATTTGACCATTTTTTTGGCGCATATCCTTGTTTCTGAAACGCATATAGGCAACAAAAAAATGCATCTATCATTTTTCCCGAATCATTGCTTTTGATAGATTAGAGTTTATAGCATTCTCAGTCCAGTAACGTATCAACATTTTCTCTCATGCTTAGGGAGTGGAAATCTACCAAGTTTGTCAAGAAGTCAATTTCCAATAGAGTCAAGAAACCCAAGAAGCCTCTAGGTTACAAGAAAACCTTACAACGAAGGAGGTTTTTATACAAGAGTCGAAACGTCTTGCTCCATTATCACAAATTTCTCTATAGATACCAAGATTTTGTCAGGGGATTTACTGACGAATATGCTATAGACCCTCTAGATTCATGAGGCTATTTTCAAAGAAGATCCCTCTCTCAATGACATAATCACAATCAGCCTCTTGATTTCAACTACATACCACAACCTTTTATCGAATATTCGACACGTCCTAGTCAAATACTTTAGTGAGTTAAAATAGGCTAGTTGATATGTTGATCACTCTTCGAAAACAAAGATCAAATCTTACAAGTGCATCTTTTATCATAAACTTCTAAATTCTTGGTTCAACTTCTCCTAACAAGATTCTAACATCCTTTATCATTGGAAGCCACAAACACGAATTAGGAAACATAGTTTTGATCATATCATAATATTTTCATCTTATCAGATTAAAACATCATCATTGATTGCACTCATGAAACTATGATCTAAGTTTAGGAGAACATCTTGAAATCATATGCCTAGTTTTACATGATCATAATACAATAAAATGAAGAAAGATATTCAACAAGAAGATTATAGCTCAACAACTCAAAAGGAAGGTGAAAATAGTGATCCCCTTTATAGTGTGAGTCAAAATCCCCTTTCTGAAGACAACATGGCCAAAGGAGCAAAAGATCTGTTTACTTTCGACAGTGATCTGAGAAAAGCCCTTGAGGATAGTGATGATGAACAAGAAGAAGAGCGTCACCTTAGAGAAGCTGGACAAGATCCTAAATTTCTCAAAGTAATAGAAAAGATCTTGGCATGCGACAAACAAAAATATTTCCTATATCTGGCTGACAAAGGAGCCAAATTACGTCATGATTTTGATACTGAGAACATAAAGAGTAATCCTGATGAAACACCCTTATCTGATCTTAGTGCCTTAACTCAACATGTTAAAACATTATAAGGACAAATTAAAGATCTACAAGGGGGAGCCACAACAAAGACATACGCTCTCAATGATATCTATCCATATCCTTTTGATCGATGTCTCAACATGATCTCGTTTCCTAAGCATTGCGAAATCCCAAAGTTTGATCTTTATAACGGGAAATCGGATCCAGTTGACCATATTAGAGACTTCTGAAACATGACTTTAGAATTCACTCATGAGGATACATACTTAATGCGGTTGTTCCCACAAAGTCTTGGAGGCCAATCTATGGAATGGTTATCAAAATTTACGTCGCCTGTCAAAACATTTGAGGAATTGATCAACAAGTTCACCTCACAATATACCTATAACATACAACACCAAAAAACCATTATTGATCTATGCAAGGCTAAACAAAAACCTGGTGAACCATTCATCACATTTCTTCAGAGATGGAGAAGATTGTTTGCTAGATATCCACATGATGTTCTTGAAATGGAAAAGATCACTACATTTATAAACAGCTTGGATCAAGAGATGAGTTATCGTCTAAATCTTCATTATCCTCCCTCTTTTCAAAAAATGATTGAAAATGCAATCACAATTGAAAGTTATGTTGATGTATTTTTTATGCACTTCTCAACACAGGTAATGCATAGGTGCATCACCTCTCTTGAAAGACAATCTTCCACAATCAAATTGAAGAACACTATCCCAAGGTCTCTAATGTCAGTTCTTGACAGTGCTTGGAATATCTCAGTTGTTTGATGTGATTTGCTGGAATCACAAGGCGGACTTATAGATGAGTTACAAAGCATGGGAAGTTGCATCTTGAAATGGAGTTCCTAAGATGGAGAAGTTGTTGTGGGTTTGTTGTAGGTTCAAACAATAGTTTTGAACTCCATTTTTATCATTGGATTTAGCTTTACAATGTGCAATGAACCTTTCCTAAGGTACTTATTAAAAAAAAAGGAAAAAGGGTAGGGAAGAGATAAGGTTCCTAGATCTGAAATTATGAATGAATAGTGATCATGGAGGTTGCTACAGTAGACAAACTCCCTAAACTGGGTTTTGCTTGGCCAAGAGAAACCTATAGTTGCACAAAACCAGTGCAATCTTCTAAGGACTGCAAATTTTCATATTACATGCACACATCATGTTCATGCAATCAAACTAACTTGCAACAATAAAGGAAGGAGGCTCAGACTAGCTTTGCAAAGTAATTCATTATCAATGAACCACAAAAAGCATGAGCTGGAAATTCATCAAATATTGAAATAACAAACACCATCACCACTTCCATTCAAGAAATTAACACCTAAACTAATAGGGAAGTTGAACCATGCATACATAAAGAGAAAGCTCAAAAGGAACACCCATAAATCATGCAATGTTGTTTTTTATTGCTGCTGAATGTCTTTACATCAGTTCTCCAACCCTTACAAATGAGGGGCAAGCCCCTATTTATAGTTTTCCAAAGCCCAAATGAATGGCTAGGATCAATTTCCAACGAATGGCTTAGATTTGATTACATTAGGGTTTCACCTACCCCACAATATTCAACAATTTTAAAATACATCATTTGTCCCTTGTTTTGTCATCTAGTGCCCAGGTGCTATAGCAGTTTTGTCATTTAGCTGATTGCCATTTTACTGTAGCTAAAACTGCCTAAAAGATGCCTTCTTACTTGATGTGTTTGCAGTGTTCTTCCTTGGATCAAACAAGCTCGTTGATGATTGGCATCAATTGATTGGTTGCCCCTGATTCTAGTAGACAACTCATCATCATCTGGTGAAAAGTAGGATAGC
>VDFB02112624.1:0-20898 GCA_007258455.2 Sequoia sempervirens
TCATAACCATGTTCTTCACCTCAGAACCGGGAATCAGAAATCTCCTGTGCTTGTAAATGATCAAATCATTCACAAGTGTGTACCTGGTATCTACTGCTGATCCCTCGACAATGCTGGAGGCCCAACTGTCCTTGGCATACTCTGCCACTATCAAATGCCTCCAATCCTCAGAAATCTGAACCATAGTGCCTAAATACGGTCTCCGTGATAATGCATCTGCCACTACGTTCTGAGTACCTTTGATATATGAAATATCAAAGTCATAAGCCTGCAGCTTGCTGACCCACTTCTGTTGTCTGTCGTTGAGATCTCGCTGCCCTAAAAAGTGTCTAAGACTGTTATGATCAGTCTTGATGCGAAATTTGCTGCCAACAAGATATTGCCTGAATTTTGCTAAGGCATGCATAATCGCGAGCATCTCTTTGTCGTATATACTATACAACCTCTCGGGTCCTCTGAGCTTAGAGCTCCCTCACCAAACTATGGGGTGCTTGTCACTGCATAAGCCCCGCACCAATCTCCCTCACACGATGCATCCTGCTGAAGCAAAGCGGCCCGTAAGGTACATTAGTGCAAAGCAGACGGTGGTATAACTCATGAACTGCAAAACACTCACATTGCTTGAGTCCAAATAAGCGCCCCCTTCTTCAAATGCGTCATCGCGGGGCTGCATGTCGTAAATAACCATTCACGAATCTGCGGTAGAATCCACACAAACCGAGAAACCCTCTCAACTGTGTCAGGTTCGCCGGTGTGGGCCAATCAACAATGGCGCGGATCTTTTCAGGATCCATATGCACTCCATCCGCACTGATAATATGACCAAGGTATAGCAATTCGGTCATCCCAAAGTCACACTTGGATTCCTTGGCGTACAAGGACTCCCTCTCCAAGATGCTCAATACAGTCTCCAAATGAGCCAGGTGCTCCTGCCAAGTCCGACTGTATATCAGAATGTCATCGAAGAAAACCAACACAAACCTCCTCAGCAAAGAATGAAATACTCTGTTCATGGTAGACTGAAAGGTAGCTGGAGCGTTAGTGAGCCCAAATGGCATCACTACGAACTCGAAGTGCCCACAATGACATCTGAAGGCTGTCTTCTCTATGTCCTGCTCACGGACTCTAATCTGATGATAACCCGACCGTAAATCAATCTTCGTGAAATAACATGCCCCATGAAGCTCATCAATCAACTCATATATCCTCGGTATCGGGTATCTGTTTTTGATTGTCCTCTTATTCAGGACCCTGTAATCAATGCACATGCGCAACGTTCCATCCTTCTTCTTCACCAATACAACAGAAGAAGCGAACGGCGACTTACTAGGTCTAATGTGACCCATAGCCAGTAACTCCTTTATGGTCTTCTCAATCTCATCCTTCAATCTTTTCGGATGTCTGTAAGGAGTTATCATGATGGGTTTTGCACCCTCTTCGAGCTCAATAATGTGCTCGATCCCTCTATCTGGAGGTCTACCTGGCGGGATATCACTGAACACCTTATCATGCTTGACTCTGATCTTCTGAATGTCCGGATGATACTCTGTCTTCTGCTGTCCCTCCTGTAAAGGTGCTAAATGACTCTCGGCAGCCCACTCTACCATGTCATGACGCATGAGCCGCTCCATTCGGCGAAAGGAAATTGTTTTAAGGTCGCTGTCCCGTATTGCCTTAAGAATGTGAGTCTTCCCGTCGACCTCAAAACGTATTTCCATATCCTTGAGACGAAGTGTGACCTCCTCCAGTGAGTGCAACCACTTCATTCCCAATACTAAATCGATGTCTCCCATATTGACAACATAGTAATCTGCCTTGAACTCATAGTTGTTCAAGCGTAATGGAAGATCTCTAATCATGCGTTCGCATCTCAAAGTGTACCCATTTGCCACTTTGACTCTGATGCCCTCAAACTCCTCTGTGATAAGCCCTCGTTTCTCAACGAACCTAGCATCAATAAAATTATGTGTAGCTCCTGTATCCAATAGGGTAATGACCCTCTGACCTGCTAATACACCACGGAGCCGGAAAGAACCCTCCTGCTGAATGCTAGACAATCTGCCCTCCTGTATCTGAAGCTCGGGCTCTACCTCCACTCTATGCTCTGGAGTCTCTGTCTCTGACTCATCCGAATGCTCAGGCTGCTCTGAATTTTCTGATTCGGAGTCTTCATAGTATGCCCACATAACACGATTCGCCTTGCCCTTAGGTCTTAGAGGGCAATCGTGATTGGCATCATACGGTCCCTTGCAGTAAAAGCATAACTTTTTCCTGCGAAGGTCATTCAGGGCCTCACGATCCAAGGGTGGGAAGGCTGATTTACCCTTCGAATCATTTCTATAATCTGATCTGTTTTTGTTATAATCAGATTTATCATTGTTTTTATTAAAGCCCTTGTTATCTCGGAATGATGAAGAACCTCTGGAGTTAAATTTATTCGCTGGGGCTGCGAACTCCATGTTACGTGCCTTCCTCATCGCCTCCTGTAGTGATGGAGGATCAAAGGCTTTTATCCAGCCTTTAAGTGGTTCTGTCAAACCCTCCATAAAGAGAACTACCAACCGCCTCTCAGATATGCTCGGAACCATGACGGAAAGTCTCTGAAAGTCGCTGATGTAAGTCTCGAGACTGCCACTCTGCCTCAACTGTGCCAAATCTCTGAAGTAGGTCTCCGGATCCTTCCTATCAAATCTCTCCACCAACCTGTCTACGAACTCCTGATATAAAGTGATCCTATCATGATGTAGCGTCACCATACCGTGATGCCACCAGTCATAAGCTACTCCCTCAAGGTGCAGTGTAGCATATCGGATAGCGTCTCTCTCAGCCATTGGACGTAAGGTAAGGAATGTATCAAGCTTGCTAATCCAAGCTTGGGCTGTCATCTTCCCACTACCATCAAACATCACCAGATTCAACCTGTTAGTTGCATGTTTGAGGTCATTATTCTGCTGTCGGGGTCTCCAATCCTGACGAGCCCTATTGTGTTCACGCCTCTGTGTGATAAAACGGTCAAAAGTGTTCCGTTCTCTGACTGCAGGAGGTATCAACTCCCACTCCTCGTTTGCTGCCATAAGGTTATCAGCAAACAAATCATCCCGATCCTCCTCTGGCATAGCCTCACCGGGCTCCTGTCTCGTGAACGTAGGCCTTGTAGGCCTATCAGCTGTCCGTGACACTGTCCTAGGTGCTCTCCGTGACCCGGCATCACTCCTGTCATCGTCACGATGTGGTGACGGTCTCTCGAAAGTCCTAATCCTGCGGTGCACATTGCTACTGGCCATCGTCGGTCGGCGTTGTCTGCGCGAATATCTCTGGTCAGCCAGGTAAGACCACCGGGATCATCGATCACCGGTTGATACGAGGGATATGCGTCGAGTATCTACGTTCTCGGCCCTATCATTTCATCGGCCATGATCTCCGGCTGCCTACTCAAACTGCGTTGCCTTTCAATCAAGGCACGTCTGCGTGTATAATACCTGTATGTGTCAAAATCCTCTGGCTGCATGTGATGGCCAAACCCTAGGATGGCAGGATCAAGCTCTGATACCACTGTAGAAACCCCTGGTTTCCCCCTGTTACTGCTCTGACTGATATTTCAAGTTTTTCTGACGTTTTTAGGTTTTTGAGTTTTTTTGTGTTTTTGAAGCAATAATGCGAAGGTACGATTTTGACAATAAATGCTAATAAATTCACTAAAAATCAAAGATCTCTGGAAATGCAACAATAACTACGCCAGTATCCTTTATTCAACTTTTCAAGTGATTACAATAATACCCAGAAGGAAACAATGTATAAAAGAAGAATTTTTATTGGGAAAAGAACCTGATTTGCTGGTACGGCTGAAGGTACAAATCAGTACAGCAGTAATAAATATGATCTCTTTCCTTCCCTCTGGCATGCACAATTTCATCAGCTGATATAGGCGCCTCCTTCAGAGCAAACTGGAAGCATTAGATAAAGGCGTTGATTTTATTTTGATGAGGATGGCTCTTCATGAGGTACGGCCTGCTGGTACAGTACGGCCTGTCAGATTTGCCTTCAATACTGTACGGACTTCACTCACAACAATGACAAATCTCTGAATAAGGTGCGCCAAAAGCAATAGATGGTGTCTGGATACGAATAACTGCAAATAACTGAAGGTATGGATTTTCTCTGATGCTCTGTAGTTTCCTCTGTATAAGAAAACCTCTGTGGCAATAAATCAAGTGGTATTCCACACTCTCTGAATTGCTTTCCGTTGGAGATGGCTCGTTCCCCAAGGCAAACGAACATGAAACCCTAAGTCTCAGGCTCAGACCAAAACTGATCAGTTTTCAAAACTCAATAATCACATAATGGCACAAATCCCAATGCAAAACCCTCTTAAGGCTGAAAAGTGCGACTTCCTTAAGAATAGGGTTTTCACTAAAATATTCATATTTTAATCTTTTTAATTCTCCATAGTTCTCAGCTGAATATTTTAATTTAAATCAAATGTGAAACTGGCCCCTTCTGATGATGGGCGCACCCCTCAAGGCAATCACTTAAGTTATAATTTGAAATTATAACTTTATAATATAAACATTAAATAATTAATATTTAATCCAAATAGTGATAGTGTCATTCCCATCTGCTTGTAGTTTCTGTTAAGATTAAAATTAGCTGAGACTACGAGTGATCCACGATGCGCTTCTGACCAAAAGCTGCTAAAATAGCGGTGGTCCCTGCTTGCACGCCAGAGCTGCTAAAATAGCAAATTTGCGGCCAGGCCTCCGATGGGGCGAGCGAGAAAGACAAGCAGTCATCCCTGGCGTGAGCCAAGCTCGAAGTGACCCACACACCGGAGTCCATGCGGCCCCTACGAGGGAGGTGCATGATAGAGCCAATCACGTAGATGCGAGAGATGTCGAGAGGGACATGACATTCAAAGGTTTGGGCAGAACATTGTTGTCTGAAAGTAGAGGCCTAAAGGATCCAAACTGGGAAATTGTTGTCTGTGGGAATGCGCTTGAATGCTCAAAGCAAGCTTAGGCTTGGCTTTTTTTTCAATAGGCATCAATCTTGATGTTTTTGTACCCTTGTGGTGTGATTATGTAATGAATTAGTTATGGATGCAAAACATTGGGATATTTGCTAATTGACAAATGGCAGATCAGTGTTTATGAGGGTTTTGAGAGCAAATGTGTCATCAATAAAGTAAATAATATTATTCTCTACCTCATGAATATGTGATTTCCACTGTTGCAAGCATATAGATTTATAGGTGTGACATAATGTTCCTGTATACTTTTGGTTAAGGCTTTGATGTAGTTTTATGATGTCAATCAGGTTGTCATCTAGTGGTAAGTTGGGGTCCATGTGCCAACAAGCTAGGTTCCAAATTTACTGTTTGTGTCACTTTACATTTATTTGGTATTTTCAACAAGACTATTTAAGTGGAGCAAGATCGTTTGGGCCCTTATCTACCCACCTTAAGAATGGAGCTTCTATGACGTATCAGAAAATCTCACGACACTAATCATCAACCAAGGAAGACAAAGTCTAGCAATGGTAACCACTCCAAACTGAACTTTTAGTTTGAGTACGCTAAACACTTTACCTTCTCCACTTCCACTGCACGTTTCCTCTGTTTTTTCATACTCTTCCTCATCATGGTCAGTGACACAACTCATCTCGGCTCTAAGAAAAAGAGTTAATATAAACCTAAAGAATAAAAATATTAAAAAACAGGTTTTTTAACCCATTGGAAATGGAAATGGATCCTTTAATAGTCTACAATGCCAGGTGACCTGGTTTGGGTCTCTAGGTGGCTTATAGCAATATGGGACTACCTTGTACTCCTATTTATGCAGGAGGCACCTCACTGTGCTTTAAAATTACCAAGTGTACATACCTATCCCCTGCAAGTTGGAACTTATGACCTCTCTTTCAAGAGCAAAACTTCTTCACTGTTAGGCTGATTCAGGTGTACAAACAAAAATCAGCTATTTTTAGCCCATTGTTAGTGCAAGCTAAAAAAATACAACAATTATTTTAGAACATTGCTAAAGCAAACAAAAGATATTTCAATTTTTAGCCTATTGCTAAAATTAGGCTAGTGAAAGTACAAACTAAAAGGAGCAATTTTAGCCCATTGTAAGTAGAAACAAAAAGCAGCACTTTTTGGCCTATTTATGCAGGAGGCACCTTACTATGCTTTAAACCTACTAGGTGTACTTACCCTACTGCTTGCAGGATTGGAACTTGTGACCTCTCTTTCAAGAGCAAAAGCTCTTCGCTGTTAGGACAATTCAGGTGTACAAACAAAGTGCAACAATTTTTAGCCCATTGCTAGTGCAAGCTAAAAAAAATATAGCAATTTTTTAAGCCCATCGCTAAAGCAGACTAAAATTATTTCAATTTTTAGCTTATTGCTAAAAATAAACTAGTGCAAGTACAAACACAAAGCAACAATTTTAGCCCATTGCAAGTAGAGACAAAAAGGAACACTTTAGTTGTGTTATCGGATCCATTGGCTTAGTTGCCAGATCCTGGTTTGGTTCATATTGGATGCGGGATCTGGTTTGGGTGCAACTAGGATCCGTAGGCTTACAACTTATGTTATAATATTTATACATTATATTATATATTCTAATATGATATATAAATATATAATAGAATATATTAATATATAATAATATAATAATTTAATATATAAAAATATATATAATATACATATTAATATTTTATATTATATATTAATATATTATTATATAAATATTTATTAAATTAATAATTTAATTATTGCTATATTATATATTTACATGTTTTTTGTATAGACAAATCCAAAATGAACCCAACCCCAATTTTTTTTAGCTGAATCCATGAACTTGAACCAAGATCCATCCCAAAATAGGCAACTTAGCTTTTTAGCATTGCTAGTGCAAGCCCCCCCAAAAAAAATCAATTTCTTTAGCACATTGCTAATTCAAACAAAAAATACTTCAAGTTTAGCCCATTACCCATGCAAAGAAACATGATGTCTTTAGGCCAATTGAATTGCACAAGAAAAGATCAATTTTTGGCCTACTGTAGCTGCAAATATTTAAAAAACCCAAACAAAAATATTGATATGAGAAATGAAAATTTGAGAATAAATTTCATTGTCAATGGGTTAATGTGTTGAATAAATTAGATTTATGATTTATTCAATGTTTTGGAAGAAGATAAAAAAACATGGATTTGTGAAGAAAAAATTTCAAGAACTTAAGTGATGTAGTCAGCATACAATTTCTATCATTATGTTTCAATAATATGCGTTATTTGTTTATGTATTAATTGTTTAGCAACTTTCGAGTAGGTGTAAGAGTTGTTTAGTGGACGATTGTGTCCATCTTGGCAACCATTGGGTCCTTTAAATAGATTTTGTATTGTCATGGAAAGGGGGATGATCTAGTCCAATACAATCTGATTGTTGGTTGACCATCTTTGGTCTATTTTTGTAATAACTTCATGTGCAAATAAGGATATCCTTTTACTCCTCTATCTGTATGTATTGTTAATTCTGTTCATTATTTCAATTATTCATTTTATTAGAAATAGGAGAGTTAACATTGGTGCCTTCGAGGAAGAGTTTAAGTCGCTTTGAGATGATAATGAAATAATAGCAGAAATTTACAATACAAGACAAGGTAAGCACAAAAATGTATGAGCATATAATCGTGGACTTAAAGAACTACTCGTAAAGGTATAAAAGGAACCAAATGATGGTCTTAAGAAAAGATGGTTCATTGAAGGTCTAATGTCATCATTACAAAAAAAGAAGATGAAGGTAGTACTGCCCTCTTCTTATACAAAAGCTTGCAATTGGACAATGGATGTAGAAAGCGAAGACAAAATGCCTTGTGGTAAAAGAAAAATAGAGGAAGAGGGAACTTTGGATGACAACAACAGTGAAACAGGAATGGTACTAGTGCTTCAGAGGGACATGCTCTAGATGATGAAAGAATTGAAGGTGGAGAAAGAAAGAAACAAAGAAACTAATGAACTATGGTGTATTGAGAGCAAAATTGAAGGTCACATTAAAGGTAATTGTCCTAGATAAATGTGTTAGGTTATGTGTCATTCAATAAAAGGGTGCTTATATAATTTGAAGACTAGGAGTACATAAGTAGCCTTTAGACAAGAAAGCAAACCACTCCACCGATGCTACAAAATGCATCTTTAGGTAGTTATCAAAACAAAGAAGAGGAGGTTGAAGTAAAATCTGGTACAACCCCAAAGGATGTTCTATCATACAATGTGAACAATGTAATGAATGGGGACACTTTGTGAGAGATTGCCAAAACAAGTAGGACAAATTGTAACTATTGTGCAAATGGTGTGGACTTGGAGACCATGAAGACATTGGATGTCCAAAGCAAAAGGCCAATATTGACATGATTGATCTTAAAAGGCATATTGAAGTATTGGCCATTACTCGAGCCCAAGCAAAGAAGTTTGCGTACCTAGACCCAAGTACAAAAAAGAAAGATTTCATGAAGCAAGAGCTGAAATGGAGAATGCTGGCTCCACTTAAATGCAAATGCAAGTATGGTAACAAATCAATTACAATTCAATACAAATATTACAAGGCAAGTACTTCAAACTATCTTACCACTTAAAGTAGTGATATTACGAAGTATTCTTGAACTCCAAAATGTTATGACCAATACTGTATTTGGCAAGAATAAGATGGCCCACTTAGAATTTGGAGAAAATGAAGACCCAATAAGTTAATAACTAAACCTCCATTGTTAGGTGATCAAGTGATCTATCCAATGTTACTTATAGTTAACATGGTAAAGAAACCAACGGTGGTGAATATAGAAAGGAATCTCACTAATACAATTGTTGATAGTGGGTATGTTGTGAATTTACTCTTGAAAGAAACTCGGAGAAGTCTAGGCAAGTTAACCATTTGACTCCCAATTTTTCAATTGGTGGGTGCAGATCAACAAGGTATAAAGGTACTTGGAGTTTTAATTGGACAAAAGGTAATTATTGAAACCCAAGTATTTTTTGTTGAATTTTGTGCTCATTTCATTATGAAAGAAAGTGTAGGACAAATTGTTGGGTTGGGTTGGACTTGTAGCATCCTAAGCCGACCACAACTTGAAAAAGAACACAATCTCCATCAAAAATAAGTGTTGGAATATACAATTGATCTGAAAAACCAAGCAGTAAGTGAGGAATTAGCCTCTTTGGATTTGTCAGATTCAAACACCAAAGAATGTATGCTAAGCGGGATTGGGGTTTGATGGAACCAAATGATGAAGGGATTCTAGAATTACAATCTTGTTCGGAGGAATAACAAACTCTGTGTCTTGTTTCTGTAGTGTCAAAAATTGCATACCCTTGCAATTTCACCTACACTTTTGTATCTACTTTAGTGTCCACTCCTTTCGTATTTGTGTAGGCTCATCTTAGCCCTTGCATTAGCCTTTTTCCCTCTCAAGATGCTCAAAATCCCTTTTCAACAGCTACCTTCTTATGTTAGCTTTGCGTTAAACCTTGTGTTTTCGTCATTCTCGTTGTTTTTGAGTGTGATTTGTCTTGACACTAGCGCGCCATGCGGATGTCCGCGCATTGCGCTAGCGTCCCATGACATTTTAACGTTAAAAAGGTCATTTCTGAGTGTCTTCCCACTTGTCACCTACCTTGGTTGGTCGAAACGGATTAGGAACCTTCTTTTCCCTCCCCTTCTCTCTTTAAAATCTATCTTTTCACTTCTATTGATCTCTCTTGGTCTTTCTCTCTTAGATATTCTCTCTCTCTCTTTTCTCTCAAGCTTGCACAACTCTCTATAACTTGCTATAGTGGTCTCAAGCTCTCACAATAGTCTTTACAACTCTCTTGGCTCTCATCTCTCTCTCTCTCTCTCTCTCTCTCTCTCTCTCTATGGCTTCCTCAAGCCTTGCAGGTAATATCTATTTTTCTTATGTCTTTGAGCATCATGGGATTTATCACATCCCTTGTCTATGCATTTATTATCTTGTCTATTTATCTTTCTATCTATATGTCTATTTGGCTGTCTGTAGAGGTGGAAACACCAAATTGGGGGTTTGATTGAGGCAAGTCCCCAAAACAGCCCCAACATTTTCGCTCGGTCTTATGTGTGCAAGTGTTGGAGACATTTCATTGTTGGAGGCTTCATTGTTTGGTTTTTTGTGAGTGTTCTCTTTCTCTTCTTTCATTTTATCATCTACATTCCATTTAGTCTACATTTCATTTAGTTTGCTTTATTTTAATTATGTTATTTTCTGTTATTTTCCATATTTCAAGAGTTCCTAGTAATCAAGATTGTTGGTAGTCATTTTTTTGTTTTCTGAGACATTCTCGGTTTCCGGTCCATATGAGACACTAATGCACCATGGGGATGTCTACACGCTGCGCTGTCGTCCTTGGTTGAGAGCTTGTTAGTTTGTCCAGGAGACCTCCATGACCTACTCTTTCTGTTTCTAGAACTCTCATCATTTTATCCTATCACCTGAGCTTTGTTTCTTGAGGTAGTTGAGGACCATAGACTCTTCTTGTCCTGAGACTTGAGGGTAGTGAGTTTCCTCCTCTACAGTTTCATTGGTGGAGGATTATGAGATATTTTTTGTCAAACTGCAATTTTATTGAGGCTATAGAGATAAGCAAAGAGCAGTAGATGAAGAATGACTTCGATAAGAGGGACAATTTATGTGTGTCGAATGTAGTACAATTCACAAAAGATAATAATTTTGGTATTAGAAGAGGCACTCAGTTTTATCAAAGATAGCAAAATTAATGAAGGTACATCTTAGGGTAATAATAAAATATTTTATTTGGAGCATATGGATACTAGTCAAGTGTAAGAGACCTGGTGTCTCTCAAACTGAATACTGGCACTGCTGTTATGATTTATCTGAATCTTGCCCCTTGCTGTTATAAATTTCTGAGTTTTGGTTTTGGATTGTTGCTTGGGTTTTAGTGCCTTTTTGATATTTTTGATAAGGATGATGGCAATTTTATATCCTCATATACAATGTTTGATATATGATGCAATAACCTTCTCAAATGAATGTAAATATTGCTCTATAGCTAGAGGGGCATTTCAACAAACATTTGCCATGCCAACTTATGAATTGAAATGTATAGTTACAACAAGACTTTTTTAGCAAACACTTGGAATGCAATTCTAAGGCACTAGAAATGATGCAATTCAAATGAATATTATTTGGCTTTAAATGTGCTTCAACTACATAAAGAAATCACAAGTCTGATTTTGAAGGAACCTGGTCACAGCTGGTGTAACCACTGAGAATGTTGATGTAGCAAATAATTTCCAGATTTCCCCACAATTTTATTGTTGCTGAGTGTAGTGTTTGGATGGCCGCCACCAATGATGAAGATTCCTCTGCAAAAATCCAAGCGCCCTAGCCTAGGCTTCACATGCTCAGCTCTTAGGTTGTATGGCCAGCACCCTGCAAGAATGGTACAGCCCAGCCAGCATAATAAACTCCCTTTTTATTCATCAAGGTCAATGCAATCTGATGTATGATTGTTACTTTGTAGCCCTTACAAACAGATTTGAAACAATGAAATCCTTTCACCAAAATCTTCCGTTTTGAGCACAAATAGAGCTCCTGGTGCATTCAGGTGTTGAAACCCTTGCACCAAGCACACCAAATGACAAATATCAAATGCTCATGAATGAATGAAGTCGATTTTTGCCAAGTGCTCTTTATATACTCTCCAAAGAAGTTCGATTTTCTCCTCCATTTGCATCATTTAAATTCTATTTGCTTTTGTTGTTAAGTTGACGTAGGAGATGAGCACCAAATATTTTAATATTCTTTAAGTGACAACTAATGTGAGGGTCATGGCCTCATGGCCCCACTTTAACATAAACTCAAAGGATAATATCTAAATAATTGCTTTTCAATTAAAGAATATCAAATCCACATAAGTCAACTTCAATAATGCTGAATATATGCAAATATCCAGTCACTTGGTGCCCTGCTAAATATAGCAACTCCACAATCTTGACTTACTATATATAGTAAGTCTCTCCGAAAGTGCCAAGTAACAATTGCAGAGCCTAACAAAGGTTGTCATTGCCTCTGACTACTGTCCAGATGCGTGAGATATAAATAGAAACCTCGACTCCCTGAAAATAGTCACGTACTATAAATAGTAAGTGGTCAAATGGAGTCCAATGAAGGTCAATCCTGGTCTCACACTGAATATAGGAGGGAAAATCCATCTCGAATACTGTCAAATGAGACCCCCTAACCATCTGCTCTAGCCTACGAGGGTTAGTAATAGGCCAAGCACCCTGTCAACAAGTCTGAGCTAGAAAGGGGACATTACATCAAGTCAGATCAACTTCACAGCGAAATTATGGAAAAAGGAAAAATATCATGCAATGTGAGGGACAAAATTATTGTAGTCAGAGCAGAAATAAGAGATGGGTCCTACACGAGAAAAATAGAAAAAACAATAATAGAGCAGAAACTAACAGGTGGGCCCCACATGAGAAAAATGAATAAAATAATAAAGGAAACAGCAAAAATAATAAAAGCTCAAGTTTTCCTTTGAAAAAGATATATTTTTTAAATAATAATAAATAAAGATCTGATTACTCCATCCATATGGCAACCGATTAGGAGAATTAAAAACTATGATTTCCCCTTTGATCGTATGGGTACATTTTTAAATTATTGCAAGGTATACAAATTATAAAGTTTTAAATCCCAATGTATGGTCAAATGAAAATCCTCATAATCTTATATATTTCCATCATATGGTCACTATAGAAATTTTTTATTACCATGCGACTTCTTCAAAAAGGCCATTGCTTTTTATTTTCTGCCACCATACTAACCCTATTTCACAAGCCATACAACCATCCTTTGCTCTTGCAGTAAGATTTCCAATTTCTGTTGAACGACCTTATCTCAATTCTGCTCATGGCCTTGTATTGTTTTACCATAAGGCCTAACCATTCAGTTGTGTGACTTCACCTTATTGCTATACTCGATTCTACTGTACAGTCAACACATTTTCCTCCAGCTGTACAGTCTGCTCTTCCTTTGCTCCTTGATGTAGTATGGTCGTTGTCATGTTCTAAAATCAAGTTTGCTCCTGTTGTTGCACAATCTATCCAATTCTGGCCTATACACCGTGTGGAAATATTTATGAATTTTTCTACTACATTTGTTCATTCTTATATAATTGGGTCTTCTTCAGACTTGCAATTAGTAGAAAGTTGAAACAAGGGATTATTGGTACAGGTTGCATTAGGAGAAAGTAAATTTCTAGAATAGGGGGATACTGAGAAATATTTTCATGATTATAATGCTTTTTAAGTGCCTACAATACCATTTGGGTCTAGTAAGCAGTTTTAGACTCTGGTGTGCAGTCATGTTGGGTTCTTTGGTTGGTTGGTCCTCAACATTCTGTCTACTGGTATGTGTCAGGGATAAGTTGATTTTACTTCTACTTTGCATATACTTCCAGGGTTGCATACATTTTCTTCTTTGTCTACAATGTTGTTATCAGTTTGGCACAGCTTACCTATTGTTACTTTATGCTTGCTCTTTTTTGTCATTTGGAAGATGACTTTTTCTTTTGGGGGCATGATGTAGTTAGCATACAATACCTATTATTATGTTTCGATAATATGGGTTATCCAACTATGGATTAATTGTTTGTTGGCTTTTGAGTAGTTGTAAGAGTTGGTTAGTGGATGATTGTGTTTTTCTTGGCAATCGTTGGTTCCTTTGAATAGATTTTCTATCAAGGAAAGGGGGATGATCTAGTCCAATCTAGTTTGATCCTTGGCGGACCATCTTTGGTCTACTTTTGTAATAAAGTTATGTGCAAATAAAGATAACTCTTACTACTCTATCTGGTATTTATTGTTAATTCTGTTCATTATTTCAATTATTCATTTTATTAGAAACATTAGAGTAAACAAGTTGGACTCAACATACTTGGAGGATATGGTGAAAGTTGTGTTCCTTTTAGATACAAATTCCTTTCTCTTCTCTTTCCCTCTTCTTTTTCCATGTCTTTTTGTTGTTTTTCTTCCTCTGTTTTCCTATTCTCTTTTGTTACAAATGACATGAAATAGGCATAGGGCTAAAAGTTTGCATTAGCATAGGGTGCCTTGGAATGCCTTACTTTTGGATTTTGGTTAATTTTAAAGTTTTTTTTAATTAGTTATTCTTTGTTTTTCTGTAGTAGTTTCCATGAGGACTGGACATGTCCTAGGGACAGTAAGAGGTCCTCTGGGCATTCCTCTTTAAGGGGAACATCGATAAGAAAGGTATGTGTCATCCTCATACTTGGGATAGCTGGATAACATTGTAGACCTGGGGATGCATCTTTGTTGTTCACTAGAAAAGTAGATTTAGTTTGGACAACTCAATTTATATGTTAATTTATTAAAATGAAAATTGAATTGCTAAGCATAGTTCTTGAGTCAAAAATCATAAAGATTTTTTAGGTCTAGAAGATGAGGGAGCCATTTAGGAAAACAATGAGAGGAACTAACAATAATGCAATGCAAATTGCAATACATGACTACAGTTCTTGTTTCAGTGATGGGTAAATTTATGGTCAAGAGATGGGGACTTGATCACCCAACACATTTATGGTAACGTTATTTTTAAATGTAGGCATTGAAAGTGTTAGCAAAAGGGCCTGTAATGAGAACATTGATATCTGAAGGAATTGGGTGTGCCTGAATGCTCTAAACAAAGCTTGGGCCTGACATTTTCCAGGTGGCATCAATCCCAATGTTTTTGTTCCCATATGGTGTGATTATGTAATAGATTTATTATGTTTGTGAAAACATTGGGATTAATGCTTATTGATGAATGGCAGGTAAGGGATACGAAGATTTGAATGATTGTGTCATCAATAAAGTTTAGGGTTATTCTTTGTTTGATGCATATCTGATGCTTAGTCTGTTGTAAGCATATAGATGATTACAGGCATAACATAATGTTTTTGCGTATTTTTGACTAAGGCTTCACTGTAGTAGCATGTTCAGGCTGTAGTCTAGTGATAAGTTGCACTACACATGGCAACAACCTAGGTTCCAAAATTAATGTCTGTGTTACCTCACATTAATATGGTACTTTCATCAAGGCTATTTAACTCGGGCAAGACTTCTTCTGGGCCCCTATTTACCTACCCAGAAAAGGGTGGTTCTATGATACACTAATCATTCTCTAAGGAAGACAGCCTAACAAATGAGAAATAAATCTGCTGGGTTTTAAATTTTAATTAAGGTAAGTTTTTAAGTTTTTCGAAAATAATTCATTTTCCACTGTCAAATTTCTAATAATATGGAAGGCATTTGTAAATGACTTGAGTTTCTATCGTGTCAAGATTTAGGTTTGCTTTGCACAAGTGAATTTGTTTTCTTTCTTTTATGTTGTGGACTTTTTGAGGGTATGATTACTATCCTAGGATCTTAATCAATTTACTTTTATCAGATCTAGTTTTCATGGAATATCATTGTTCTTGGCAAAATGTTAACTGTGATTACTTGATGAGTGTTCCACAGCTCTTTTTTTTTAACAAATTTGTTATGTTCTTTCTATTTCTAGACTTTTAGAGGTACCATCTGAATATTTAGTTTGTAAATATAGGGAAGATTATGATTTACTGGATGCTGTGCAAGAAAGGCTAGCTTCTTATCCACTCACTGCCCCAGTTCTGGGAAATAATCATGCTCAATTCCGTGGCAGAGACTCACCTGTAAGAAGTTTTGCATATAAATTATATTTTCTTGTTGCATTATTTATTCAAGTAATGAAGATGACAATTATTTGGACAGCATTCTGACAATTACCTTATTCAGGTGGGAGTGTGCAAGGTGCTTGATGGTGACATGTTGGCTCAGTTCCTGGAATTAACAAGCATGCAGCAGCGAGCAGTGCTAGCAGCTCAACCAACACTGGCTTCTGATGCAGCAAATTCAGTTAATTTGCAAAGATCACTACCTTTGGATCAAGTTCTTCGTTTGCTTGAGCGAGTACATAATGCTCAAAATTAGTCACCTAGAAATGCTTTACTGTTTGGGTGGTTCAATTTTTTTGATAAGGGAAGTGTGTCCATCTTTCACTGCCCGTGGAATTGTAACATGAGTGATTCTTATTGGAGTTGGGGTGTCTCATATTCAGGAACAGTCTCTATCTTGGTAATGCAACATCACGCCTTGTTTATAAGTCAACTAGAGCCGGTCTCTGATGTATTTAATTTAGCTCCTTTACAAAGTTGCTGAGAAGGTCCATTTCTTGTTTGTAAGTTAATTATTCACCTAGAAATTCTTTAGTTGTGGCAATTTTTATCAGGGAAAAAATTCCCATCTTTCACATCCAAAGTAAATTTGAGTGGCATGGATGAGGGGCTCACTTGAGTTTCAACGCTATCGGCTTTAAGACAGGTCCTTATTTTCACAAAAGTTATAAGTCAATATTGGATTCAATTGTTGTGAGGACCTTTCTAAAGCTATTAATTTATATGTTTTATAGTGAAGTCTTGGATGAATGCCAAGAGAAAATAATATACTTAAGAGTTTTAAGTCAATATAATGCCCAGGTTTAAAAGAGAAAATAATATACTATATACCAATTCAATGATATGTTTCATAGCAAGCTTTCACTTATACCAAGGTTTAAAAGCCTGTATTAATTGTAAAATTTTAGAGCTATAAAAAAACTGAGGTCCATAGTGGAATGGTTTTTGTTTTGCTTCTACAGTATTGCAGAATTCTGCTGTTGAATTGCATTCCTGTTAGAAGTTAAGCTTTTTTTTTGTTTAGTTCAGAAATGGATAGGATACTGAAGTGCCTGGCTGTTGCTGGAAAGGCCTAGATTGTATGTAAGTCAATAATGAGCATATCCTGGTATGATATACTAACAGAGAGTTTAAAATGATAGCATATATCAGAGCACATTGCTGTGAGCAGGCAATGCCATCATTGGCATTTGCGCTGCTTCTGAACTTGTTACCTTGGATAATGATTTATAATATATTTTATTATTTTGTCATTCGACCTGTTTCAGGATAGAGCTACTTCGAAGATTGCTGAGCTGTCTTAAAGGAAAGGTAGTTTGCTTTGTTACTAGAACCAACTACATGAAGAGGCTTCTCTATGGTAGTACTGCCCCTTTCTTATTCATTATCAAGTCTTGATTTTCAGTACAGCAATATTTTTGCCCTACTTGTATGTTTCTTATATATTAGAAGTTATAATCGAGCGTCACGCTCCATAATGTTATATGGTTAGTTCATAAAAGTTTTCACAGAACACTATGTAGAAGATGTGCATGTATAACCAAGGTTACTCCAAGTTTCCCGGATGGGGACGGTGGGACGAGTCCCCAAGTTTCTGATTTTTGAGGCCAAATTTGGAGACGGTGGGGGACGGCTATATAAAAATATAGGGAAATTTTAAATATTCATATGATAACATGGATAAGGCATGCATAATATACATTATAGAACCTTAACATATAACATTTGTGTTCAACATTATGCCAATACTCAATATGCATTCAAAATTAACATACACGAATCATGAAACAACCTCCAAGTTATAATTTATGTACTTATACCAAAATGCCCAAAGGCTACATTGCTACCATATAGTTTTAAAGTTTGCTATGTAAATCAAAATACAATACCGTATGTCAATAATGAATAAACAAAGAGCACTGCTGCCCCTAATCATCTCTCATAACCACATCAAAATCAGAGTCATCCTCTGAGTCACTGCCACTGTGATGGTCCTGCTCAACCAATGGAACCCCAACCAAACCCTTAGCTGTCTCCTCATCTACCAGGGCCACATTCTCGGGATCAATTTCTCACTGTAGAGTTGGAGTATGAACGACTGCTAGCTTCTCTGCTCATCTAGAGGTAAGTCTATTCTTCTTGAGGGAGTGGATAAAGTTATACGTGGACCAATTCCTCTCTACAACAAAGGAACTAGCAACTTGTGCAAGAAGGTGAGTAGCAAGTGTCTTCAACTGTGGTGTATCCCTCCCATGATAGGTCCACCATCCAATAGGGTTCAATTAAGCTAATATAGCTCTATCCAACCTCGCCTATGGTTTACTTAAGTTTGGGCCATTAAGATTTGCAAAGTCTAGGAATTGTGTCTGAAGTAGTGAAGCTTGCTTTGCTAGATAAATCTTTGCAATGGCCCGTGTGAACCCATCTAAAACCTTAAGAGTCATCGCATGGAGGCACCCTACCAACCCTTGGTGCATACCATTTTGGATTTAGAGCAAAGGCAGCCATATGAAGCGGGGTGTTCATTGTATTCCACCTCCGCGTCACAATGGGCCTAATGTGTTGTTCATATAAATCCAAAGTGGGATCCTTTGCCGAAATAACTTGTTGGATCTTCCCAAGCATACTGTCAAATGTTTCATATATCTCTCCAAGACTAGGAGAGTCTGTATCAGTGTATCGGATGATATCTATAATAGGCAAGATGAAGGAGCAAATATATTTGCAAAATGCAAACAAAAAGTTCAAAATAATTAGTTGGCAAGTTAATTGAAATGTTAGAAACTTCAAAAGTTGGAACATTGAACAATAAAATTAAAATATTAAAATCAGAAATTTAATATGAAAATCAACCATCTAATATGTCTTACCTCACATTGGCCTATCAATCGCCATTGAGGATCTTTTGTTTGATGGGTAACATGGAAGTAAGAACTTGCATTAGGCCATCTGGTTTCTTTGTGTGCATTGACCATCGGAGTTGTAAAGAGGCTCATGCACCTCAACATCACCTCTCCAACAAGATGAAGTATGTGGCATATCAACATTCATTGATTCAATGATTCATTAAAAAAAATCTTTTAAAACAAAATCAGATTATGAATACAAATTGAAAGTGAAACAAAATGAAGTGGCATACCTTGTTTCAACAGGTTTGAGAAACTCCTTTGAAAATGTTTTGAAGAGAGCAAGTGAAGTGTGGTGATTGCAAATGAACATCTGAATATCTCTAGCTTCTGCCACCGTTTGCTTCACCCAATCCAACTTCCCTATGTCTTTCAATGCATTTTTAAATGCATGAACACAACATGGGGTCCAAAATATGTGCCTATAAGAACCCTCCACCATCAACCCAGTCAATTTGCACACACGTGTTGAATCGATGATAGCCTACACCACATTTGCAGCCCCAACCTCTTTTATGACATCTTTCAAAATGGAAAACTGGAAGTCTACATCCTTATGTCTTCCCAAACAATCTACGACTCTAAGAAAATAAGAGCCAACAGGGCATGTGACTATGACATTGATGAGTGGCCGACGTCTAACATCAGTCCACCCATCCATCACTATAGAGCACCCCATCCTCATCCACGTTTGCCTCATCTCCTTCGTTAACACATTAACTTTGGAGTACTCTTTGTCTAGGAGGGTGGTGCATTGCTTATGATCTCCAGGGGGTATGAATGAATGACCAATAGTGGCTGTCTTTCACCATTTGTTTGAAGTAAGAGGAACGAGCCACATGAAATGGGATGGCATGGACAAAAAAGAATTTGGCAATGGAAGATTTAGTGGCTTCTCGTGCTTGGTTATTAAACATGGACTCAACTGAAGATGCCTTCCCAGTACCACTCACCTTCCTCTTTCCTCTTGAGGCAACTCCACTACTACCAACCATGGAAGGAATAGGAGTAGGCATAGATGATTGTGAACTTGGGAAAGAAGGTGACCTACTTTGAACCCCACCATCCAACTCCATTTGAATTTTTTGGCACTCTAAAAATAGTTCATCTGTCAATGCAGAACACACTCTAACTCCATGGCCCACCTCACCCAAAAAATGAGACCCAACTCTTGTGTAATTGCCCCTAAATTCCTTTTCACAAACATGGCAAGACCACACCCTACTCCCCCCTGAATTTTTTGATCTCTCAACCACGGGTGTAACATATCAAAGAAATGGTTTTTTCTTGTTTAATGGGTGTTTTGCATAGTCTTCCATGGTCTTGGTATTGGTTGTTGAAGGGCATTGGATTGGACTTCTTTGCTCTCTACTACCACCCTCACCACTTTCCCTTCTAGTTTGCACTTCAACTTCACTATCACTCCCATCCTCACTGCTGCTCATGCTTTTTATATTTAGAATGCAAGTTTCAACTAAAAATAAAAATAAAAATAAAAATAAAAATCAGACAATGTATGCTTGAGATTTTGCAAAAAAAATGAAAAAAAAGAGAAATGAAATGCATACCTCTTTGGTGGATTTGCACTCCCAACAACACTAATTTCAACCTCCTCTCCTCCTTCAAGTTGTTGCTCCTCCTTCAGGTTGCAACTTATTTTGCTCTCAAACCCTTGGCTGCTCAAACAAACAAATGCATAAAATGAACGGTAGAGAGGCCTTTTTTTCCTCATAAAAGAGTCAAAACCAATGGGGTCCACAGATGGTACGTGGGCAGGGGCTTTTTTTTTTGTTTTGAGTTTTTTTTAGGATTTTAAAAGCACTTTAGCCATGGGGGATGACTGGCCATCCTCGAGATGGTCGAGGGATGACTCAACTGTCCTTTGGCCGTTCCTAGGACCGGTCAATCGTCCCCTATTTGGACGACGACGTCCCCCCATTTCGGGGATGTTTCCTTTTTTTTCAAAAAAGGGGATAGTCCTCTATTGTCCCCCTACCGTCCCCTTGTACTTGGGACGTCCTGGAAAGAGGGCGAGGCATTTTAAGGGGGGAGGGACGCGTCCCCGAGTTTCCTTGTGTATAACACCATTTAATTGCAATCACACATAACGATGAACAATTAGGCACTTGCATGGCCACACAACACATGCTTGCACACACGTGCACATATATACTTGCATAGAACATGCAAACACATGCATACATAC
>VDFB02112625.1:0-81340 GCA_007258455.2 Sequoia sempervirens
AAGGATAGTAATGTCACCCAACGTGTCATTACATCAACTTTGGTAAGCTATCAAACAAAGAGATCTCGCCTCATTAAAAAGACAAGTGAACAAATGGGAATTAGTAGAATTTTTTTATCAAAATATGTTCAAAGGCGGCAAAGAATTGAGGGCACCGATTCAAATGAATTATGGGCATTCTCGGGGAGATTGCCACACAAAGATAAAAATGTTGTTGAAGCATTGAGAACACTAATTGAAGATTATTGGAAGAATAATACAAGGCCATCTCCAAATCAAAGGGATGTCGTAAGAAGGAGAATTGGTAGTCGAAACCATGAGCCACATCCAAAGCATTTTTTGGATACGAGTCAAACCCAATTTTTTCATAAATTTCAAAATGATTATCCTCAAATTAGTTTTTCTCAAAGATTTTTTGAAATGACTAAACCTTTTTATGTCAAGATAAATCACACATGCACTACTTGTTGTAAACTACATATTGAATTCTCTAAGCACTATGATGTTTATCGATCTATATGTTTAGATTTGCATACTAACGATGTTTTCTAGGATTGTGGCATAGAAGCCCCACCAAAATCTTCAAGAGAGTTCTTATCAAAAAATTTATGTGAAATAGAGGATGGCCAAATATTCTATAGGAAAGCATGCTTGGATGGTTCATGCGAGCGTTGTGGTGGCTTGCAATGAATGCTAGTATGTCAACATATGGAAAGCACATATGAGGTGGGACAAAAACTAGTAGAGTTCGGGAAGTATAAAATAGTGGCATATGCTACAAAAGATGGGTTTGAAGCAAAAAGGTGTGAGTTGGTTATTTAGAAGATTCCAGTGTATCAGTTCATGTCCATGTTTCATGAGAATCTAGTGTATGAGTATGCAAGGCATACCCATAGAGCCCGATGGATGGACACACAATTCAAGCTATGCAAGGACACCTTTCCACTTGGAAACATAGTATCAATGGTTGAATTTGTAGAGAACTACACTCTACAACCACAATATGAGGTTCAGACACAGTATTACAACTCCACATAGGTTTTGATATTTGTGCACATAGCATTCATACATGCAGCTGTAAGTACAGAGCACAAAAGGAAGGTATTGAGGGAGTATCACTTTTATATTAGTGATGATCACACGCATTCTACAGAGTTTGTGCAAGGTTTCTTCCAGATGTTCTACAATCATTTGGCTCAGAGGGGCATATCATACGATCAAAATATAATATGGTCAGATAACTATGCAACATAGTTCAAGAACGTGTGCATGTTCTACTGGTTGTGCATGATGCATCTCACTACATGTGTTCAACATATGTGGAACTTTTGTGAGGTTGGACATGGAAAGGGGAGCATGACGGTGTAGGAGCATGCGTGAAAAGAGCATTAGCACAAGAAGAGTTAAAGTATAAAGACAATGCACAGTTGACAGATGCAAGATCAATCGTCGAGTGGTGTAATGGTTCGATGGGTCTAGGTAATGAAGGTACATCTTCAGTTCATAGATTTTTTTGGTTGATGGATGATACTAACATTGCACCATATGAGGATTGTTGTACACTAATAGGATTGAGTGAGTAGCACTCTTTCCTTAGCTCAAATGCAGGTTCATGGAGTATCGATACACGTAAGATGGCATGCTTTTGTTCTTCATGTACAATGCAAGCCTAGAATGATTGTGAGTCAGGGGAGTGGGTTGACAAATGGTTGACAAGTTATCTTAGACCACTTCACACGTATTTCCCTCCAATGGCATTGGAACTAACATAGATGGAATCATTGGTCAACTTTGACCATGTATCAGATCTAGTTCAACCAGGTAGTATATCTACTTGCTTAGTATTTGAAATTCCATATTGTTATCTCACTTTGTACTATATTCATAATGTTGACTAATTTCAAGAGATATGTTGCACATATAAATGCAAGGCATGTTTATGTAGTTATTGTAGATGAAGACAACGAAGAGGGTACATACTATTACTTGTGTTGTTGTGTTGAGGCAAAAAAGAAATCGGAATCCCCAATTATAGATGGAGAAAACATTGAATACCCTACAGGCTCAGTTGTTGTTACTGGAATGTGGCTGAGAAGGTACCCACATAAGAGTGTTAAACATTGGTTGTTTGAGGAATTTGACACACATCGTAAGATTCTTCATTACTCAAACCTTGTCGTGGCATCCAATGTTCGTTTGAGAAAATATCAGGGTAGACCTTTCAAAAAGACCTTGTGGAAGGTCTATGAGTCTGACCATGAGGCAATACTTGACACAATAAAGAGTAGAGTAGACCCAGAAGGTTCATTGGATTAATTTTTAAGTATATGCACAACAGTTTTTTAAGTCAATCTGGGTTGGTAGGATATGAGTTTGCAATGTCATGTTAGCATGTTGTCAATTTCGTGTAATGAAGCCTTGAATGGCCTAAATGTGAAAATGTATGTAAATTCATAATGTAAGGGTCAATATGATGTAATGAGGCCATCATAAGGTCACTAGTTTAGGTATGGAGTCATTTACATCAATATGTCAAAAGTTGCACATAACAATGTAATGTTGACAAACCAAAAGTTGTCATTTTGCAAATACTTAGAAGTTGAAGGGTCACACTTGTAAAAGAAGTTGAAAAGTGGTTGTAGTCTGTTGAGGAGGTTAATATTCCTTCAAAAAGGCCTTGTGAACATTGTATGTTGTTGGCAATCATACTTTTGAAAGCAGGAGCACCAACTCCATCTTTTCAACACTTGAACCCTTGTGGTTTATATTATTTGGTCATTTGATCATTTAGGGTGTTCTTAGATGGTTTGAGGTATTTCTATTTAATTTAATAAGGATTCAATATATTTTTTGTATGTATTAGGTTAATTGAGTCATGATGTAAAGAAGTTGATCAATAAGGGGATTCATGTGGTGAACCTTGTAATTTAAGTGTTTTAGGGTTATTTGTGTAAAATAAGGGCTTTATAGACCATTTATAATGTAATAGGCATGTTTACACTAGGAATGGTCCTCTTTTTTACCCAAACATGTGGAATCAATCCGAGCTACGTTCAACCGGATCGATCCCTTAAGGGTCCAAAGGGAAAAATGCCTACAAACTTTAGCATGAGATTACTTAGACACCGTCACGCTTAGAAAATTACCGTCTAATCCTATGGGATTGTGTTGGGACCCTCTACAATAACCTCTCTCATTTTTTGTTATCTCAGAGCGGTTTTTCTGTAGTCTCTAGTTTTTAGTTGATGGAAAAAGTGTCAAATGGAAGCAGTGGAAAGTTGCAAAGTGGTGCAATTTTTGTTTTGCAACTCGTGTAACCAAATGGGATATTACAACGCATATGAATAGGCATTTTTATGCTAGGCATGGTCCTCTTTCACACCCTAACACAAGGAATCGCTCTGAGCTACGTTCAACCAAATTGATCCCTTAAGGGTCTAAAGGGAAAAATGCCTGCAAACTTCAACATGAGGTTAGTCGGACACCATGATGCTTAGAAACTTCCCATCTAATCCTATGGGATCGTGTTAGGCCCCTCTACAATAACCTCTCTCGGTTTTTGTTATCTCGGAGTGGTTTTTCCATAGTCTCTAATTTTCAATTGATGGAAAAAGTGTCAAATGGAAGCAAGTGAAAGTTGCAAAGTGGTGCAATTTTCATTCTGCAACTTGTGTGACCAGATGGACTGTTCCAACGCATCTGAATAGGAATTTTTACGCTAGGAATGGTCCTCTTTCGCACCCAAACACGCAGAATCACTCCAAGCTATGTTCAACTGGATCGATCCCTTAAGGGTCCAAAGGGAAAAATGTCTGCAAACTTCAGCATGAGGTTACTCAAACACCATGATGCTTAGAAACTTCTCGTATAATCCTATGGGATAGTGTTGGACCCCTCTACAATAACCTCTCTCAGTTTTCATTATCTCGAAGTGGTTTTCCCGTAGTCTCTAGTTTTCAGTTGATGGAAAAAGTGTCAAATGGAAGTAGTGGAAAGTTGCAAAGTGGTGCAATTTTCGTTCTGCAACTCGTGTGACCAAATGGACTGTTCCAACGCATCTAAATAGGCATGTTTACACTAGGCATGGTCCTGTTTTGCACCCAAACATGCGAAATTGCTCCGAGCTACGTTCAACCAGATCGATCCCTTAAGGGTCCAAAGGGAAAAATGCCTGCAAATTTTAGCATGAGGTTAGTCAGACACCGTGATGCTTAGAAACTTCCTGTCTAATCCTATGGGATCACGTTGGGCTACTCTATAATAACCTCTCTCAGTTTTTGTTATCTTGTAGTGGTTTTCTCGTTGTGTCCATATTTTAGTTGATGGAAAAAGTGTCAAATGGAAGCAGTGAAAAGTTGCGAAGAGGTACAACTTTCGTTCTGCAACTCATGTGACCAAACAGACTGTTCCAACACGTCCGAATAGGAATGTTTATGCTAGGAATGGTCCTCTTTCACACCCAAACATGTGGAATCGCTCTGAACTACGTTCAACCGAATTGATCCCTTAAGGGTCCAAAGGGAAAAATGGCTGCAAACTTCAGCATGAGGTTACCAGGACACCGTAATGCTTAGAAACTTCTTGTTTGATCCTATTGGATCATGTTGGGCCCCTCTACAATAACCTCTCTCGGTTTACATTATCCTGGAATGGTTTTCCTGTGGTGTCGAAGTTTCAGTTGATGGAAAAAGTGTCAAATGGAAGTAGTGGAAAGTTGCAAAGTGGTGCAACTTTTGTTCTTCAACTTCTGTGACCAAACAAACTATTCCAATGCATTTGAATAGGCATGTTTACACTAGGCATGGTCCTCTTTTGCACCCAAACATGCAGAATTGCTCCGAGCTATGTTCAACCGGATCGATCCCTTAAGGGTCCATAGGGAAAAATCGCTGCAAACTTCAGCATAAGGTTACTCGGACACTGTGATGCTTAAAAAATTCTCATCTTATCCCATGAGATTGCGTTGAGCCCCTCTACAATAACCTCTCTCGGTTTTCGTTATCTCTGAGTGGTTTTTCCATGGTGTCCAAATTTTAGTTGATGGAAAAAGTGTCAAATGGAAGTAGTGGAAAGTTGCAAAGTCGTGCAACTTTCGTTCTGCAACTCATGTGACCAAACAGACTATTCCAACACATTCGAAGAGGCATATTCACACTAGGCATGGTCCTCTTTCTCACCCAAACATGCTAGTTTGGCCAAAAAATTTGGAGAGGGGTTCAGATCATTTTGGGTTCGTTGGTACAAAAAACATGTAAAAACAAAATATATATCTATGCAATGTAGAAGCATGAATTAGGATTAGAATATCACATATAATCATATAAACAACAAAATCACCATAAACTTGAATTCCATTTAAAACAACAAAATTGGCAAAAAAAAAGTGTTTATAACCTGCAAAAAATTGTGAATAAAATCACACTGATTTTCGTGTGAAAAAAAACCATGAGACCATAGCTTGTTGCTTACTATTATGCTTTGATAGATTTTTTCCAAGCATCCATAGCTTGTTCAAAAGTAACTTTTTTAGGCTTTTAGCCATAGCAGCAAGGCAGTGAATTGTTTGATAAAATGCATTGGTAGACATGTATGAAAAATGTGGTAGCATAGACAAGGCAGTGAACTGTTTGAAAAAATGCCTCAAAGAAATGTGGTCTCATGGTGATGGAATGGCATGAAGAATGCCATGACAAGCAAATTTCTATGGATTGTCATGGCATTCCACCACCATTGAGACCACATTTATTTGAGGCTTTTTATTCAAACAGTTCGCTACCTTGTCTATACTATTGCTTATTCAATTATGCTTTGATAGATTTTTTCCAAGCATCCATAGCTTGTTTGGAAGCACCTATTTTAGGATTTTAGCCATAGGAGCAAGGAGGTGAACTGTTTGATAAAATGCTTTGGTAAACATGTATGAAAAATGTGGTAGCATAGACAAGGCAATAGACTGTTTGAAAAAATGCCTCAAAGAAATATGGTCTCATGGTGATGGAATGCCATGACGAATGCCATGACAAGCAAATTGCTATGGTTGTCGGCATTCCACCATTGAGACCACATTTCTTTGGGGGCTTTTATTCAAATAGTTCATGACCTTGTCTATGCTATGCTTATTAAATTATGCTTTGATAGATTTCCAAGCATCCATAGCTTGTTGGAAGCACTATTTTGAAGTTTTAGCCATAGCAGCAGGAGGTGAGCTATTTATAGATGCTGCGGTAAACTATGTATGAAAAATGTGGTAGCATAGACAAGGCATTGAACTGTTGAAAAAATGCCTCCAAAGAAATGTGGTCTCATGGTGATGGAATGCCATGTGAATGCCAAGGCAGACAGGTACTTATGGATTGTCATGGCATTCCACCACCATTGAGACCACATTTCTTTGAGGATTTTATTCAAATAGTTCCTTGCCTTGTTTATGCTATTGCTTATTAAATTATGCTTTGATAGATTTTTTCCAAGCATCCATAGCTTGTGTTGAAGCACCTATTTTAGGATTTAGCCATAGGAGCAAGGTGAACTATTTGATAAAATGCTTTTTTAAACATGTATGAAAAATGTGGTAGCATAGACAAGGCAGTGAATTGTTTGAAAAAATGCCTCAAAGAAATGTGGTCTCATGTTGATGGAATGCCATGGCGAATGCCATGACAAGAAATTGCTATGGATTGTCATGGCATTCCACCTAAATGGGACCACACATTTGTTTGAGGCTTTATTCTAATAGTTAAATTTGCTTGTCTATGCTATTGCTTATTAAATTATGGCACGATATATTTTTTTCAAGCATCAATGGCTTATTTTGGAAGCACCTATTTTAGGCTTTAGCCATAGCAGTAGGAGGTGAACTGTTTGATAAAATTCTTTAGTAAACATGTATGAAAAATGTGGTAGAATAGAAAAGCCCCGGCTGTTTGAAAAATGCCTCAAAAGAAATGTGGTCTAAATTGTTGATGGAATGCCATGACAATCCATAGCTTGTTTTTAGCCATAGCAGCAAGGCAATGAGCTGTTTGATAAAATGCTTTGATAAACATGTATGAAAAATGTGTTAGCATAGACAAGGCAGTGAACTCTTTGAAAAAATGCCTCAAAGAAATGAGGTCTCATGGTGATGGAATTCCATGACAATCAAAAGCATTTCATTGTCATGGAATTCCATCACCATGAGACCTCATTTCTTTGAGGAATTTTTTTAAAGAGTTCACTACCTTGTCTATGATATTACTTACTATTATGCTTTTGATAGATTTTTTGAAGCATCCATAGCTTGTTGAAAGCACTTGTTTTAGGCTTTCAGCCATAGCAACAAGGCAATTGAACTATTTGACAAAATGCTTTGGTAGACATGTATCAAAAATGTGGTAGTATAGACAAGGCAGTGAACTATTTGAAAAAATGCCTCAAAGAAATGTGGTCTCATAGAATTCCATGACAAGCAAATGCAATTGGGAGTTGCTCCTAGTTATTAGTTATGCAATGTGAAGTAATTGCATAAGCTGCTTAGGTTGACTTTATAAAAACTATATATTGTAATTGAAATTTTGTCATCTATCAGCATCTAGTTATTAGTTATGCAATGTGAAGCAATGCTTTGAGTTTGAAATATGTGCAATGCAATGTAATCAACGATATGAATATAAACTACAAAAATCTAATTTTTACAATTTATTAGTTAAACTTTTTATTTTATTTTCTCTCTATATCTCTATGCTATGGAAATGCCTTTAAAAAAATTTAAAAATTATCTCAGAAATTGTTCTACTTTTTTTTACCTTTTTTTTTAAATCTAATTTTTTTCCAATTTTTTCTAGACTTTTTCCTGATTTTTTCAAAAAATCTTATACTTTTGGTTTGTCAAATTTTTCCCCAAAAGATTTTTGCTGCTATGGTATAAACACATATATTTTTGTAATATCAAGGATACTTTTTGAAACTTCCATGCATTGCTAATCTAAAAGGAAAAGTCTTTTGCCTAATCTGTATGCAGTCATGCTTTTGACATTGTCAAAAAGAGCAAATATGGACACCATCGATAAAAAAGATTTGTATTAACCAAATAGCCATGTACACATACATCAATATATGTCTATATAAGTATAAAATATAGTTACAAAATAGCCATATAGGCTTACGCGAATGCCATATAGGCATACAATGTCAAATATATCCAATACAAGATATGTACAAAATTGCCATGTCTAGGCATACAAGAAAGGGCTCTAGAATCAAAATTCATTTCTCTCCATGCTCTGGAAATAAAATTTTTCCCTTTGTTTGGTGATCTGATGGCGATAATTTTTTTTTTCATTTATGCTGTGCTCGAGGAGTGCTCCTGCTGGTCCTCCTATAGTTTAGCTCCTGGTGAAGTCTTAACTATTACAATAAGAAGTAAAGACATTAATATATAGAAATTACATTATAAGAAATGATATATTTAACAAAATAATCACTTACTGCCATCTCATGATCACTCTCCACGATGGAAATATTTGCATGCCGATGCTCAGGCGTGCTCAAGCCCTGTATAAACCATCCAAATAGGAATTAAACTACGAATCAATAATGGTTTGATTTTTCACTAGAATTAACATCTATAACAACAAATGTAAATTGAAATTTAGTAATTTTCCTCATACCTCCTCTATCAGAGCCATGGAGGATTGTATAGCGGATGAACACTGATATCCATTGCCCTTGTAACATTTCGAGGTGTTCCCACAACCAACATCTGAAAATAAAACAACAAATTATTCAATCACAAAAAAGTTACAATAGTGACATCCATGTCATGACTTATAATGTATGAGATCTAATGAACAAAATTTTGAGTACAAGTATTAAGCTATATATTTCTAGTAGGCCTTGGCATTTGATAGGAAGACCAAGAATGATGGGGAGAAGAACACATACTCAATTTTGAAGGATGGGAAGACTTACAACCTTTCACCTCTCCTAGAAGAAGACAAGGCAATGCATGAAGGGCCTAGTGTTTTTATGGTGGGTGAGAAGGAGTTCATGAAGACCTTGAACGAAGGAGGAGGAAGAGAATTCTTCCTGATTATGAAGCCAAAAAGTGAAGCAGATCTGCCCACAAAGAAGAAGGAAGATGCACCAAACGAAGTCCAAGAGTTGTTGGAAAGGTACAAGGACATAACAGTGAATGAATTAACTAGTTCCCTACCTCCCATTAGGGATATAAGCCACCATATTGATTTGATTCCAGCGGCTGCATTGCCTAATAAGGCTGCATACAAGATGACACCTGCTCAAAATGAGGAGATTGCAAGACAAGTGCAAGAGTTGACAGATAAAGGGCTAGTGAGGAAGAGTTTGAGCCCATGTGTTGTTCCTACTATCCTAGCACCAAGGAAGGATGGGAATTGGATGCTTTACACTGATTCAAGAGCCATTAATAAGATTGTGCAATCAGATATAGGTTCCCGATGCCAATAATGGAGGACCTCATGGATTGTCTATCAAGAGCATCTTACTTTTCCAAGAATGATCTAAAGAGCGGGTACCATCAGATAAGGATTAGAGAGGGGGATGAATGGAAGAAAAATTTGAATACTAATGAAGGGCTCTATGATTGGTTGGTGATGCCCTTTGGGTTATCAAATTCCCCTAGTACATTTATTCACCTTATGAATGAGGTATTAAGACCTTTCATTGGAAATTTTGTTGTAGTTTATTTAGATGGAATCCTTGTGTTTATCAGGTCTAAAGAAGAACATTTGAAGCACCTTGACATGGTACTAAGGAGGTTACAAGAGGAGAAGTTGTTGATCAACATGGAAAAGTGTGAATTCATGAAGGAAGAACTAGTCTACCTTGTTTTTTTCATCTCCAAGGGAAGTTTGAAGATGGATCCTTCAAAGTTGCATGCTATTCTTAATCAAGGCCAACACCAAAATCCATGGGAGATGTGAGAAGCTTCCATGGACTTGCAAGCTTTTATAGAAAGTTCATCAAGAACTTTAGCCAAATTTGTGCACCAATATTGGACACCATCAAAGGAGGTAACAAAGGTAAGTTTTCTTGGACCAATGAGGCTAATAAAGGGTTTGAATATCTGAAAATGAGAGTACCACAATAGCCTATAATTTTGCTCCCTGATTTTGATAAAGTTTTTACCATTGAGTGTGATGCTAGCAATCAAGCAATAGGGGCTATTTTGAGCCAAGAAGGTAGACCGGTTGCATTTTACAGTGAGAGGCTGAATGAAGCAAAGAGGAAGTATTCTTCCCATGATTTGGAATTGTATGCTATGGTCCAAGCCCTCAAAAAGTGGAGGCACTACTTGTTATCTAAATAATTTGTTGTTTATATTGATAATCATGCCTTGAGTTCTTTGAATGCACAGGACAAACTCAGTCATAGGCACATGAAGTGGGTAGAATCTTTGCAAGCCTATACTTTCACAATAAAGCATAAGAAGGGCCAAGCAAATAAGGTGGGAAATGCTCTCAGTAGAAGGTCACTTTTAGTGCAAGAGATCCAACTCCAAAGCATGGGGGTTGAAGCATTGAAGGATATGTATCATGAAGATTCATATTTCATGGAGGTATACAATGTTTGTGAGCGGCATTTGAATTCTTTTCATGGTGAATTCTCTAACTTTTTATTGCATAATGTTTTTCTCTTCAAAGGAAGCCAATTGTGTGTGTGTAAATGCTCAATGAGGGAGAATATCATAAAGGAGAAACACAGTGGGACTCTTAGAGGTCACTTTGGCCTTGACAAGACCTTAGAACAAGTTAGGAGATTTTGCTATTGGCCAAAGTTACAGGTGGATGTGAGAAGGTATGTGGAAGGATGCATAATATGTCAAAGGGAAAAGGAACTTCATCAAATGCAAGACTCTATCAACCACTGCCCATTCCCAATAGGCCTTCGGAGTGTGTAAGTATCGACTTTGTCTTGGGTTTTCCTAGAACCCAAAAAGGTTTTGATAGTATCTTTGTGGTAGTTGATAGATTTAGTAAGATGGCACATTTTCTTCCTTGTAAATGCACCAATGATGCATCTCATATAGCAAGTCTCTTCTTTAAGGAGGTTGTTAGGATACATGGACTACCTTTAAGCATTGTTTCTGAAAGGGATTCTAAATTCATTGGTCACTTTTGGACAACCTTGTGGAAGAAACTCAAGGAAAAAATTTGTCCTTTAGTTCAACATACCATCCACAAATGGATTGAAAAACTGAAGTGGTGAATAGATAATTGGGAAACCTCTTAAGATTCCTTACCAAGGAGCATGGACAAGCTTGGGATTTGATTTTACCTCAGGCTGAATTTGCATATAATGACTCCATGAATAGGAGCATTGGTAGAAGCCCTTTTGAGGTAGTCTATGAACTAAGAGATCTACAAGGAGTTTCTAGGAGAAGTGCTCAAGGTGAGGACTTTGTTGTTACAATCAGGGATATTCATCAACAAGTGAAGGAAACCCTTCAAAAGAATTTTGAGAAGTATAAGGAAAAGGTAGATTTAAAGAAGAGGAATGTCCAAATTAAGGTTGGAGACTTGGTGATGGCACAATTGAAGAAGGAGAGAATTCCAAAAGGAAAGTATACCAAACTCATGATGAAGAAGATAGGACCTTGCAAGGTGTTCTACAAGTTTTGCCAAATTCCTTATGAAATAGAGCTACCTCCTGGGGTGGCAATCTCTCCTATCTTCAACATTTCTAACTTGTATCCTTTCAAAGCTTTTGTGATATGATTGAGTGCTTGGTTACTATCAAACTAATGATATGATTGATGTTACTAAATTTTTTTAAGGTGTATAAGACAGGTTTGGTGACTTTGATGGTTGGATGGGTGACTATTATGAAGCCCTTTGAGCAAATTGGTGATTAACCACAAGATGATAATCAAGATTTTTCCGTAGCAGGAGTTTGTAACCTATAAATATATTGTTGTTGTCAAAATATGGTGAGTACAGTGCTTGATAATGGACTGATAATAGTGAGGTATTGTTTAATTGATTTGTTTCCTTGGTGAATAAATGAAAGGATGAATTGTTCAAGTGTCAATAATCAGGTTTATGTTGTTTTTATGGTGGTTGAGAATGATGTGAATCTAATTGATTAAGTCAAAGTTTTCTTTAATATGGTTTTTGCTTTGAATGAATCAATTGGAATACTGATTAGTGGAATGATGAATGATGGCCTATAGAATGGCTAAGAGAATTTGAGTGGATTTTGGTTGAATGAAAAGTAGATTTATGATGAAATTATATTTGATCTTCTCTTGATTCTATTTGGGATTGAAATCCCTTGAAGAAATGATGTTGATGATGTTTGTTGGATGCTCTGCATCAGATGTACCCTAATGATTGAGATTTTTGATATGATGCTCTCCATCACTAACTTCCTTGTCTATGCTATTGCTTACTATTATGGTTTCATAGATTTTTTCCAAGCATCCATTGTTTTTCGTGGTGGTGCACCTTTGCAAGCACATGCCTCCATGTGAAGTAATTGCATCGTGTTGCTTAAATGTTGACTTTCTAAACAACTATATTGTACAATTGAAATTTTGTCATTTATCAACATCTAGTTATTAGTTATGGAATTTGAAGTACTAATGCTTTGAGTTTGAATGGTGTGTAATGCAACGTAACCAACAATATGAATATAAACTACACAAATCTATTAAGTAGAATTCATTAGTTAAGTTCTCTTTATTCTATTACCTTTGTTACATTTGACTAAATCCACTGGCACTAGGAGGTGTTTGCTTGAAACCACCAATATTAGCCTGTTCAACATCCAAAATCACATGTATTAAAATACCATTCGTAAAAAAATGCTATTAACATGTAATAAATTTATAATTGTTTACTAGTTACATACCCCACTGATAGGTGTACTGCAGAAATAAGTAGGTGGAGGACTGGTGTATCCAGTCTCAACACTGTGACCCTGCAATTTTATTAGAATAATAAAACTAAATTAGTTAATCATGTATTTCATAATCAAAATTTAATAAATTAAATTCAATGAACATGCTGAATTTTACTTGACTATCAATGCCATATGCACGATTCAAAATGTCAGCCATCCTCTCCATCCCCATAGAAGCATTCAGATCCTGTGTAGCAGGATACAGATCCTGAATAGTAGCCTCCTGTGTCTCGGTGGGGTCATATGAACAAGTCGCCCGCAAGATTAACACACATGGGTTCGAAGGCCGCCACCTGAAGACTCCCCTGGATAGTGTTGTACAATAGGGCTGCTATGATGGATGACACTCTGGGTCAAAGTGTTGATCGCCTGCAATGTCTCTATGTCATCACTATCCTTCGCAACAACAGGCATAACAATGTGCTCACAAGGCAGCCTAGCGAGAGGTCGTCTCCCTTGCCGTGTAGGATCTGGATGTGCACCGGGCCTATCCTGAGCCAACCCCCCACCTCTCCCCTGGAACTCCCTCATATCAAAATAATTTGGGATTTGGTTCAATACGAACTCACTATATAGTTTCCTAAGAAAATATTGGGGGACTTCACAATTATTGCACGGTGGGTAATCAGAGACCAAATACATCTATCATAAAAATGGTTCCTAATCTTTTATTGGTGGCACCAATGAATAGGAAACCTCTTTGCATTGAGGGTAAGATTTTGATTTGTTTTAGGGTCAGTGAATAGAGACCACAAATCACCTTTAGTAATTTTTAAATCTTTTACTTGTTTATATGATAATTTTTCTACATAATATGCCCTAGCTGCCTGCCTCCTATCTTGCCATCCAGATATTTGTTGGGTAATTGCATCTACATTTTTTAACATCTCTTTCAATGAATTTGCTAGACGCATTCTTTCTGTGGTTGAAGCATTTGGATCACTCAACCTACTGATAAGATCTGCAAATTGTTTTATATTGTTGTCAATTTCACTCCTCAGATTTTCTTGAGTGCCAAGAGGGTATTGAGTGATTGGTGGGGGAGGTTGATTTTGTTGTTGAGGACGGTTCCTACAAATTAAAAAAAAAAAAAATCTAACCTAAAACAAACAAAATCAATTTCAAACTAAGAAATTCAAAACAAATAGCAAACAATACTTACCTCCCGCACCTCTTTGTCATCGTGCCACCATATTTGCAAAGAAAATCCAACTGTTGTTGATAAAATTTGTAGAAATCCTTCCTCCTAGAATGCGAGCGCGAAAGTGAGGGTTTTTGGTCGCAGGCAGAGAGAAACAGTAAATAGAAAATGATAGTTTTAAAAAAGAAAAATTCTTTTAAAACAACATAACGTGAGCACGTTATAACGCGCTCACGTTATCTCTTTCCAAAAAAAAATTTGGCCACAAAAGTGCACCATCTTCATGCACCTGCCTAGAGCATGCTTTTAAAGGATAGTCAAGCATGGAGACATGTGAAGAGTCTCAGTTTCCCATTAGAATGAAGGATTACAAAGATCAATACAGTGACCAGTAGCTAGTTGTTTAAGAAAGTGAGGCAAATGATCAACAAAACAGTTAGTTTCAGTTTGGCTGAGAATGCAAGGGTAGCATTAGGTAAGTTTAGTGCATCACTATTTTGAAAAGGAGACAATTAAAATACATTGTTCTGGATATTTGTTATGTTCTATGTTTCAATTGTTTAGTCATTCAAAGTACACCTTTCAAAGAATAATTGATAGATTACATAATAAAAGAGATTGTTTCCAAAATGAGCGAAGAATGACAAAGCATGAGGGAAGTGCTTCTGAAAGTGTTAGTTGATTGCAAGAGAGAATGCAATCTATGGAGCTACAATAATTTAGTGTAAATGCTGCATTAAATGAAATGGATGCATTAACTTTAAAATAATATTAGGAGAACAAATGCATTGTACATAAAAGAGGTTTGTTGTAGATTTAAATACATGGTTTTTCATAAAAATGCAGTTTTCCTCATTACTTTCAGCATTCCCCATTTGGCTTTTCAAACAAATATACAGATTTTCACCAAATACAGTTTACCCACATGGGTATTTTAATGGAGCAGCAAGATAAATGTTTTATCATATTTACAAAATATCCATGTGAGGGTTTTTCAACAAGAAAGGGAAGTAGAATGTGTGTTCTTCAGAATATCGTGTACCTAGGTGGAGTTTTGTTAGGAAAAGGATTTATTCAATTCTCTCATGGTCGAGCTTGAATACAACAGAAAATTCATCCAGAAATACATTTTCTTCACAACCAATAAATACCCATATCATGGAGAAAATTGAGAAAATAGAAAACCATGTTGGGTCGAGTCCAATTTTTGCATGAATAATCAAATATACAAATTCTTGCTCATTTTTTTGAAATAACCAAATTGGGGTTTCGAATTTAAAGACAAGATATTCCAATTTTTTGAGATACCCATGTGCGGGTTCTTATAAAAAATAACAAAAAGTAAGAGAAATCACAGTGGGTTGAGCTTCAGAGGAGGAGATAACAAAGGTAAGTGAGATTTCTTCAAAACAATGAATTCCAACATCTAGTTTTGTTTATGAAAGTGCAAAAGAAGTAGAAAACCATGTTGGGTCAATCCCAAAGGTACCCAGAATGCTTTTGACAAATATGCTCATGGCGTGACTTGAAGGGAGCCCTTGGCTCATAAATCATTATAAATTCATAGAATGATTAACTCCTGTTAATTTTATTTGAATGAAAACAATATGGAAAGAAAATCTAATAAAGGGCTTACCATTGTTTTCCTGTTTAGGATAAGGAGGCCGCAACCAGAGCTCCATAGAGCTTTTAAAAATCAGAGTTGAAGCTCATATATGGTATCCAAAGATAACAAAACAAGCACATGAAATCACCAAAATACATCAACAACTTGCTACAGTCGCGGCTAGTGAGGCCTTAATTCTCAAGAAAAGCTCAAAGAACAAGCATGGATAAGTCAGTCATACCTACCCATGGCGTTGGAAAGGAACCCTCATTCAAGTTTTGTAGAATCCAGAGGATAACCCTAGGTCGAGCATGTGTATGGTGGCCTAATGACATGGCATTAGCAAATAGACAAAGAAATACAAAGGATTCATCAGATGATCATCACATTTTGCGGCCTCAAGGCCAAACACTGGCTTAGAAATGAAGCAAAGGAGCTCAAAAGAACTTGAAAATGAGTTACCCATGGTTTGTAGAGGAAGAATTGACCAATCTGAAGGAAAGAATCATGAGTTCCAAGCATTCTTAGTTGAAACCCTAAGCATGGTGGTGGTGGCGAATTTTCCTCTCAGCAGAGCTTTCTTCCAAAATCCCAAATGCAAAATGAAGTGAAGATTAGGGTTTGCCCCTATTTTTCTTTGTTGCCCTAATTCGAAATAGGGACTTATCATTTTTATCAAACTTTATGCAAATTTTTGAATGGTCGATTTCCCTAATGATAGGTTGAACCATGTAGAGATTTGAGTGATTGAATTTTTGACCTAAGTCTTGTTGATTTAATGAATTATTTGAAGACTTTAGGCCTTTAGTTGTTTCCTTAGTCAAAAGGGGCATATGACTTGAATCCTTAGACTATTTTCAAAAGGTTTGTGAGAAAAATCAATTAGATTTTGGAGGGGATTTCTTTAAGAATAAAGATAGGTCTTAGACCTTTTATTGATTTTAAAGAAATCAATTCAATGTTCATGCTTATTATTTGTTTTGATTGATTTTTGAGAAATCAATTATAGATTAGGGAATTATTTTCAAGGAAAGGAGATATGAATAAAAGATATTCATATATTTTATGATTTTTCAAGAAAATCAATATTGTAAATGGAGATTAAGTTGTAATTTTTTGCAAAATATTTTCAAAAATATTTAAATGCAAAAAATAAATCTAATTGAAAATTTGCAAGCCAGGTAAAGCAAGATTAAAGCGGTGTTTTTATAAATCACTTTATTCTCTGCTATTTTTAGCAGATTTCTTGTTTTCTTCTTTGGTCATATTTGAGATCCCTACTGGATAGATAAGGTGTTTTATTTACTTTTAAAGTAGACTTAGTCTATTTTTAGAGGTTGGACAGTTTGAACATGGAAAAAGTGAGTTTTTCTGCTTTTTTGCAAGCTTATTGGGTAGTTTTGATACCTTTTCTTGAGCTTTTCTTCTTGAGCTCGGATTAGGGTTTTGAGGGATATATCTTGAAGAAGACTTAGTTTTCTGGCACTTCTGAATTCAAATTCTAGTTTCTCACTCTTACACATTTTTGAGCTTGTAAACTCATTTTGTACTCAGTTCAGATAGATTTTGGCATACTCCTTCAGTTGAATAAAAACAACATTCCTACTTCTTAATTTTGTGTCTACTTGCAGTTTCAGTTTGATGTTATATTGTGATTTTTGTTTACAGATTCCTTGTTATGTCCTAAGACTATAATTCTCGATGCAGAAGTTCAAAGATATAGGTTGCATGTTGTATTTAAAATCAAGTCTTCATGCAAATTATTTATGTGTTAATTTTTCATGAGAGGTTGTGAGAAATTGTGTTTTTTCGAAAGTTGCTTGTGAGGAAAAAACCAGAATCATCATTAAGTTATTATCAAGTCCTAAAAATAATTTTTAAGTCATAGTTTTCATTTCAATCATCTTTCTCTGTCCCTTTTCTCAGAAGAATCTTTTAAAGAATAGAATTATCATTCGGAGAACCAGCTCACTCTGGAGATTCCTTCTTCATTCAGATTACCCACATCTGAAGAAAGTTACCATGTGTCAATAGATTGCTAGATTTCATATTCAACAGGGTTCAAATCTAATTGATAACACTAACCTCCACCATGGTTTTTCCCCTAATAGGGTTTGGACATGTAAAAAATCTTGGTGTTATGTGTATTTCTGATGTGTTAATGGTTTATGATTTCATGGTTATTTATTAGATCTGAGAATAAAGTTAATAAGTTTAATAATTTTAAATTTTGGTGACAACTGATTCACCCCCCCTCTTAGTTGTCTACCCTTGTGTTGCCAACACTCTAGCACCCGTTATGTTGATTTGAATGGAAAGCACTTTTTAACCCTAATATGGTAAAAACCCTAGTCTTAACCTACATAAGAGAAAAAAGTGAAGTAAATTCTAACTTGCTTTGTTGTTTACTTTTTTGTAGCTTGAGAGTGATTGGAGAATAGTGAAGGATGTTGAGTAGACGAGACTATAGGCCTATGAGACTGGAGGTGTTGTGGGACCACGAGGCACACGATGAGCGTCATCATGAGGTGAGTCAATTCTGCTACCTTTGCTTTGTCTTTTCATAGTTATTTGATGATTTTTATGCACTTCTAGGTTAATTTAGGGCCCTGAAAAAATGTTCACAAAGTGTCCCCTTTTTTTGCGATGTGTCCCATTTTTTCGCAAAGTGTCCCTTTTGTTTGCAAAGTGTCCCAAAATGGGTCTAAAGTGTCTAGGGCCTTTAGGAAAGCACACTAGAGTGACTTTAGTTTAGGGTATGTGTAGGATCATGATGGGACAAAAAGTGGCAATATGTTGGGTATTTGTAGGGTATGTGGCTGACGACTTTTTTTTTACCCAAAATTGATGAAATGAAAAGTGTTTTTAAAGGAGATTCTCAGCTTTCCACCAATATAAATTATGTTTTACTTTGAATTTAATAAATTATTATTATTCATTTTCTATTTGAATTATGACAAAAGTGTTGATTGATAGGCTGATGTAAAAACATCTATACCTTTCAAATGGTATCACATTTTTTGAATCCAAAACATGCATCACATTCTATGTTTCTCATACTATAGGATTAAAAAAGAAAAATTGAATTTCATGAAGTTTTGACCAAGTTAAGGTGGTCAGACGTATGAGTTTTTATATTTTTTAAAAGTTGTAGTAAAAAAATTATAATTAATTATTTAATTGGAAAAAAATTACAAAAAAATATGCATCACATTCGAACATGAGTCCTATACTTATGTCTAATTCAAATTTTTATGTCAAGTTGCCTAACTCTATTTTTTTTGAATTTTTTGCCACTTAAGTGCCTGTTTTTTCCATTATGATCCTGCACATACCCTTCACTTTTATGATGATTAATGTGGGAATTGAAGATTTTAGACTACTAATAGGACATTTTTTACTTTACTGATAGGTACCCACTCGTTTGTGTCATCGTTTGGGTGGGTGGAAACTTAGCTTTCTCAAAGACTTAGCTACCCCACTTTCAGTGGAGGATACATACCTATTACAGGATGTGGGGATATATTGGGCGTACTTGGGTATGTGCATGATCATGATGGGTATGTGGCTGACGACTATTTTTTTACCAAAAATTGATGAAACGAAAAGGGTTTTTAAGGGAGATTCTCAACTTTCCACCGATATAAATTATGCTTTAATTTGAATTTAATAAGTAATTATTATTCATTTTCTATTCAAATTATGACTAAAGTCCTCATTGATAGATTGAAAAATATCTATAACTTTCAAAGCGGTATCACATTTTTGAATCCAAACATGCATCACATTCTATGCTTCACATACTATAGGATTAAAAAAATAAAAATTGATTTCATGAAGTTTTTACCAAGTTAAGGTGGTCAAACATACTTTTTATATTTTTAAAAGTTGTAATAAAAAATTCAATTAATTATTTACTTGGAAAAAATTACAAAAATATGCATCACATCAGGCATAGTCCTCTATTTATATCTAAAATATTATAAAATAATATTATCATTTTATTGTGGTTAGGGTGGTCAGACAAACACCTACTTCTTATTTTTTCCCTGAAATTTAAGTACCACTGCATTGAAATTTCAAATTTTCACCAAATAATTTTTATTTTTTTAAATAAAACCTAGTAGTTTAGAAACTACATTCAATTTTCTATAGATTCTATTCTTACATATTTTTGAAATAATATGGATAAATTATTCAAATTTTTACATCAAGTTGCCTAATTCTGATTTCTCTAAATTTTTTGCCACTTAAGGGCCTGTTTTTTTCCATGATGATCCTGCACATACCCACCTCATGTACCCCATAAGGTACCATGATGTGATGTTGATGGCGCTAGCCGAGCGCTGGGATTCTGACACCTATACATTTTTCCTTCCTACTGGTGAGGTGATGATCACACTAGAGGACATCCGCTGCATACTCAGAGTTCTTATTCAGGGTGAGCGAGTACACTTCTGAGCAGATCAAACATCCCATTAGAAGAAGGATGACATGGAGTATTTCATGAATGGACTAGTGCATAATGAGTAGGTGAGGGAATGGATTGATCTGGCGATGTTATATATTCATGAGCCCCAGTGGTGAGATGAATTATGATGCATATAGTTGCACTAGTACTCGTCCTTAATGGGTGTGGAGTGCACCTAGAGGGAGGACTAGTATACTTGATACGAGGGATGGCAGAGCACTAAATAGTATATACCTGGGGGCACTGTATACTAGTGCACTTATACTATGATCTTGGACGGTTCATCTTTCGAGAGGTGGATAACATGGTACATTGTACACTTCTACAAGTTTGGTGCCTTGAGCTTATCAATTGTACCAGACCTACTGATTTTCTATGTGTGACAACCTTGGGGTATCCTTGGGCCTTTAGCTATCCTCTATGGTGGTTTAGGCAGTATGGAGACTTACACTTTTGGAGAGTGAGATTTGACTGACTGGAGGAGGACAAGATCTTTTGGAGACCTTATCAGCTCGTGCTTCAATGGCTAGATCATACTTGGAAGATGAGGAGGTTACAACTAGATATATTTTTTATTGGCAGGCATGATTATGTAGTACGTCCTTTCTACTATGATTGGGTCATGCGACAATTTGGGAAGATCAAGACACCACCTAGGGCATGACCCTTGTTCGGGAGGTCAGTACGGAGTGCCTAAAGACCTAGTGATACAATATGGTTCACCACAGATGATGTTGTCTATAGTGAATCTGAGTACTCAGATCACGATATGCCTCCAGTCTTCGATGCTTATGATGTCATTGTGATAGATGATTATGAGGAGTGGTGGATAGTACCATGACCAACTCTCATATTTCCCATGGATGAGCTGATATGAGATGCAAGACCATCTCCAGATGAGGGAGATGAGGTAGAGGGTAGGGTGGAGGAGACACAGTACAAGGCTATGGAAAAATTTATAGATGTGATAGATGAGGAGTACGATGAGGATGTAGATCCTAATTATGATGGCTAGGATGAAGGGGATGAGGATGATGATGAGGAGGACCAGGAGGAGGACCAGGAGGAGGAGTAACCCATGAGTTGGGATGATGAGGTAGCAACTGAGGATCTAGCAAGACAGGAGTGGGGAGAGCCTTTGTCCATTCATATGACTAGATCACAAGCAACGACTGCAACAGGAACCAGTAGCCTGGTCATGGAGAGGCTAGCACATCCTCCATGCCCCCTGCACATGATGAGGTTGATGTTTCACAACTTGCCAGAGATATAGGTGATGATATTTTATTTATTAATGTACTTTGTGTTTATGCTTATGTTGTATATATATCATGATGTGTACTGATTATTTTTATTATTTCTATCTTGTAGGAGTTGTGAGAAATTTTTGAGATCTCTATCGATAGGCGACTGTAGAGATAGTTCTCGTGTCAGTTGATGAGGAGGTCACAAATTCATACTATGTTCCCGCACCCATTGTGGATCAGGACCCAGTGTCATTCAGGCCATTCGTGAGACTACAGGAGGCATATGAGAGTTTGAAGAGGAAAGTCCACTAAGTCGATGTTGCACCAAAGGTACAGTCATTCCAAACCACAGTAGAGTTCGAGAGACTAGAGTGAGAGGTAGCTTAGCTGTAGGAAAAGAGAGATCAAATAGCAGAATCACATCGGGAGGCCCTTGGACAGATACAGGGCTTAGAGTTTTCTCTGAAATTTGGTGGATCATGATCAATATTGCACACCACCATCTCCTGATGTATCACCACTTGACTGGTGCGAGTACTAGATCTCGGGGGATCTAGCAGTCACAGACTTTAGTGATATTGTATATATTGATGACATGTACAAAAAACTTTGATATATATATGAGCATTTGATTTTTTATTACTTTTCTTGATGTGTTGAATGTTAAATGGCAATGTGATTAATTAAATAACCTTTGTAAGATTACTTAATGAATACCTTAATGATTTAACATACTTTATGTGATCTAATTAAAACATATTACAGTTTCTCTTAGATGCAACATTGTGATTAAATATGTTATGCTAAATTAAATTCTCCTATGATCTAATTAAAGAACACTAAATGCATATAAGGTTCTAACCTAACATAGCACACAAGATAAACTTGAATAGCATGAAACCTAAAGTAATTATAAAAATAAATTAAATAATCACTTTAGTGCTCTAGACACACACATAACTATTTGTCAAGAATGAAGAAATGAGAAAAAGTATAGGATATAATCTGATAGCTCTAACCAAACTACTTTATCATTCACACTATTCAAAGGGCTAAACATAATACCAACGTAGATGCATGACATTGATAGGTTCTTTGAGTGGTGTGCCATCTAGCTCTGTTAACATGTATGCACCAGACCCAAAAATTTTGTCAATTATGTAAGGTCCTAACCAATTAGGACTAAACTTCCCTTTTTCATTCAAGTTAGCATTGACATTGCATTAATTTTCAGATAAGACTAAATCACCTTTGTTGAATGTGCGAGGGATGACATTTTGATTGTAAAGTTGTTGTCTTCTTTTATAATAGGCTTGTAGATGCTTGAGAGCATTTATGTGTTATTCATAGAGCATTTCAAGTTGATGCAATCATTTTTCTTTATAATTTTTGCTATCAATAAGTCCTCAAAGAGCAATTATTAATGTAGGAATCTCTAGCTCTAAGGGAATTATTGCCTCACTCCCATAGACAAGATTATAAGGTGTAGTTCTTATGGCTAAGTTGACACTTGTACGATAGGACCATAGTGCATATTGCAACTGTGTGTGTCAATCCTTGTGATGGTTGTTAACAGTTTTCTATAGAATTTGTTCAATTACCTTATTAGTTGATTAATCTTGCCTATTAGATTGTGGGTAGTAAGGTGTCAAAAAACAATGTTGTATGTTAAATGTCACTAATAATTTCTTCACACCATTATTCTTAAATGGTGTACCATTATCAGACACTAATGCAGAAGGAAGTCCAAAGCGAGCAATAATGTGCTCCAATATGAAGTGACATATTACATCAGTTCTTGTTGATTAGAGGGGAATGGCTTCTACCCATTTTGTGAAATAATCTATTGTAGTGATTATAAATGTATGTCTAGCGGAAGGAGGTGATATCTTTCCTATGATATCTAAGCCCCAAACCACAAATGGCCATATTGGGACTTGAGCTTTGAATTCATAAGCAGGAGCATGGATTAGACTACTATGTTCTTGACATTTGTGACATTTTTTTGCATATTCAAAGAAATCTTAGTTCATGTGTCTCCAATAGTATCCAATGTGGATAATTTTTTGAACCAATATTTTTCCTCCAAAATGGACACCACAAGCACCTAAGTGATCTTGTTCAAGTGTTCTGCATATCTCAAATTTTTTTAGGAATCTAAGTAAGAGACCATGCAATGATCTCTGATACAACACGTCAGTGAGGCAAACTCAGATATTTTTGGTTGTCTGTTCAGGAAAGGTACCGTCTTTCAAATAGTTAAACATTGTATCTTACCATTCACTCGATTATTCCTTAGTTATTGTTAACAAGTTTCTTTCGATTTATTGCCGATTGATGGTTTCATGATTTGATGAAGAGTGAATGTCAAATCTTTTGAAGGACCCTGAGGTGATATAAGAGAGGTTGCACTTGCCATTACATCCACATGTTGATTATCTTTTCGTGGGATGTTGTCAATGGTAAATGATTCAAACTTCTCTAACAAATTTATTGTGAGATCCTTGTATTTTGATAATTTGTCATATTTTTCTTGGTATATGTTCCATTCATTTGTTTGATTACTAATTGTGAATCACCAAATATCTTAATATCTTTTACACCTAGGATTAAAGAAACATGTAACCCAACTAGTAAAGCTTCATACTCAATAGTGTTGTCTGTACATACAAAGTTTAACTGATACGATAATGGAATGGGCTTTCCTCTGGGCAGGACTAGTATAACCCCAATGTCAGAGCCTGTTCTGCAGTTAGAGCCATCAAAGTATAATTCCCATGTATGAAGTTCAATTTTCAACACATTATCATCAGGGAAAGAGTGATTGCTAGGTAATTCCAAAGGGGAAGGAGCATTAGCCAAGTGGTCAGTAAAGGCTTGGCCTTTAATTGCTTTTTGTGAAATAAACTTAAGGTCAAACTTAGTCAACAACATCACCCACTTAGCTAGGCGCCTTGATAAATCTATTTTATTAAAAAGTTGCTTGAGAGGGTCAAATTTTGTCATCACTTGTAATTTCACATTCAGTAAATGGGTATGTGCAAGATCATGATGAGCCAAAAAGTGGCGATATGATGGGTATGTGTAGGGTATGTGGCTGATGACTTTTTTTTACCAAAAATTAATAAAACAAAAGGGCTTTTAAAGGAGATTCTTAGCTTTCCACCAATATAAATTATGCTTTACTTTGAATTTAATAAATAATTATTATTCATTTTCTATTTGAATTATGACTAAATTCCTGATTGATAGGTTGATTGAAAAAATCTATAGCTTTCAAATGGTATCACTTTTGAATCTGAACAAGCATCACATTCTATGCTTCGTATACTATAGGATTAAAAAAATGAATTTCATGAAGTTTTGACCAAGTTAATGTGGTTAGACATATGAGTTTTTATATTTTTTAAAAGTTCTAATAAAAAAATCATAATTAATTATTTACTTGGAAAAAAATTATTTAAAAATATACATCACATCCGCATGAGTCCTCTACTTATATCTAAAATATTATACAAAATATTATCATTTTATTGTGGTTAGGGTGGTCAGAAAGACACCTACTTCTTTTTTTTCCCTGAAATTTAAATACTACTACATTGAAATTTCAAATTTTCACCAAATAGATTTTTTTTAAATAAACCTAGTAGTTTAGAAACTACATTCAATTTGCTATAGATTATATTCTTACATATTTTTTAAATAATATAGATAACTTATTCAAATTTTTACATCAAGTTTCCTAACTCTGATTTTTCTGAATTTCATCGCCACTTAAGGCCCTGTTTCTTCCATGATGATCCTGCACATACCCAAATAATGTTGCAACTTACTGGTAGTGAATATAAGGGCCAAACATTATATTTTAATTGTTGTGTATAGTTTCTCATCATCTATCAAGGTTTGGCTAATGTAATAGACTGGGTGCTCTTTTCCATTTTTTTCTTGCTAAGCCAAAAATGTTGTGAGAGCATGGGCTGATACAACTATATAAAGTATGAATAGTTTGTTTGGCATAGTGTGTTGTAGAACAAGAAGAGTTACAAGGTATTCCTTCAAACTCTCAAAATCCTATTTACAATCCTCATTCCAATCAAAGGTTACATCCTTTTTGATAATATGTGTGAAAGGTAATGTTCGATCGGCTAAGGATGTGACAAAATGATGGATGGCTTGAATTCTTCCTTGTAAGGTGTACAATTGAGAAATATTTTTAGGAGATGACATGTTGATGAAAACATCAATATTCTTTGTGTCCACCTCAATGCCTCCACTGGATATGATAAACCTTAAAATTTTTCTAGTATCTACACCAAAGACACTTTTTCGGATTCAATCTCATGTTGTATTTTGGCATCTACTCAAAGATCATCTAAAGGACAACCATATTGTCTTGTCTTGTTAATATTTAGCTAGAAATTCATAAACATAATCTTCCAAAATATTATGTATGTAGTCATGGAATATCAATGTCATAGCTCTTTGATATGTTGCGCCTACATTCTTTAATCCAAAAGGCATCATAACCCAACAAAATGTTCCCCAAACTGTTGTGAATGATTTCTTATATTGATCTTGAGGGTTGATAAAGAATTGATTGTATCTAGAAAATCCATCCATGAATGACAATGAAGCATGTCCTGCAATTGAATCCACTGGGTATGTGCAGGATCATGATGGGCCAAAAAGTGGCGATATGATGGGTATTTGTAGGGTATGTGGCTGAAAACTATTTTTACCCAAAATTGATGAAATGAAAAGGGTTTTTAAAGGAGATTCTCATCTTTCCACCAATATAAATTATGCTTTACTTTGAATTTAATAAATAATTATTATTCATTTTCTATTTGAATTATGACTAAAGTCTTGATTGATAGTGATTGAAAAACATCTATAGCTTTCAACGGTATCACATTTTGAATCCAAAACATTCACAACATCCATGCTTTACATATTATAGGATTAAAAAGAAAAATTGAATTTCATGAAGTTTTGACCAAGTTAAGGTCGGACATACGATTTTTTATATTTTTAAAAGTAATAAAAATTCATAATTAATTATTTACTTAGAAAAAAATTACAAAAATATGCATCACATCCTGAACATGAGTCCTCTACTTATATCTAAAATATTATAAAAAATATTATCATTTTATTGTGGTTAGGGTGGTGACAAACACCTACTTCTTATTCTTTCCCAAATTTAAGTACTACTGCATTGAAATTTCAAATTTTCACCAAATAGATTTTTTTTAAAATAAACCTAGTAGTTTAGAAACTACATTCATTTTTTTACAGATTCTATTCTTACATATTTTTGAAATAATATAGATAACTTATTCAAATTTTACGTCAAGTTGCCTAACTCTGATTTTTCTGAATTTTTTGCCACTTAAGGGCCTAGTTTTTCCATGATGATCCTAAGCATACCCCACTATCATATTGATATTAGGAAGGGGAAAATAATCTTTTAAAGAGGCTTTATTCAAGTCATGAAAATCCATACACATCCTAATATGATTGTTAGGCTTTGCAACTGCGACAATGTTTGAGATCCAAGGAGAATAATCTATACGTTGTATGAAACAAATGTCAAAGAGTTTTTCAAGTTCACCTTTAACAAGAAAGGCTATCTTAGGGTTCATCTTTTGTATCTTTTGTCGAGAGGTATAGTTACTAGTTGGTTGGGAATAGTGTTATACTTATGCATTGGCTCTGTACACCAATTTTTTGGTCTAGATTCTATCTTAGTAAAAGATATCATTATAGGACTTTGCACACAAGCTTGAGCTTACAAGATGTATTCTACTTTGGATTTTCATGATGATATGTGAAGGAATTTGGAAGATATGAATAACAGTATTTTGTTCTGCAAACCTCAATGATTTTTCATACTACATACTACTGTGGGAGATTCCACATTTTCACATAATTGATTATCATACTGTTCGGTGTTGAAGATAAGTAGTTTGATGTCATCCAAGGGAGAATGAAATGTGTTAACAAGTTTTTGTGTTGCACGTTTGATGGGGTGCACATATGTTTGGAGTTTTAGTTTAACTTTGGCCGACCTAGGGTATGTGCAGGATCATCATGGAAAAACAGACTATTAAGTGGTAAAAAATTCAGAAAAATCAGAGTTAAGCAACTTGACATAAAAATTTGAATAAGTTATCTATGTTATTTCAAAAATATGTAAGAATAGAATTCGTAGCAAATTGAATGTAGTTTCTAAACTACTAGGTTTATTTTATTTTTAAAAAATTTATTTGGTGAAATTTTGAAATTTCAATGCAATAGTACTTAAATTTCAGGGAAAAAATAAAAAGTAGGTGTTTTTCTGACCACCCTAACCACAATCAAATGATAATATTTTTATATAATATTTTAAATATAAGTAGAGGACTCATATCCAGATGTGATGCATTATTTTTTGTAATTTTTTTCCAAGTAAATAATTAATTAAAAAAAAATTATTACAACTTTTAAAAAATATAAAAACTCGTATGTCTGACCACCTTAACTTGGTCAAAACTTCATGAAATTATTATTTTTTCTTTAACCCTATAGTATGCGAAGCATAGAATGTGAAACATGTTTCAGATTCACAAAATGTGATACCGTTTGAAAGCTATAGATGTTTTTCAATCAGGCTACCAATCAGGACTTCAGTCGTAATTCAAATAGAAAATGAATAATAATTATTTATTAAATTCAAAGTAAAACATAATTTATATTTGTGGAAAGCTGAGAATCTCCTTTCAAAACCCTTTTGGTTTTATCAATTTTGGGTAAAAAAAAGTCACCAGCCACATACCCTACACATACCCATCATATCGCCACTTTTAGACCCATCATGATCCTACAGATACCCCTTAATTATGTACTAATATTGAGGTGTGCTATGAATAATAAAGGGATCTATCTTAGGTCCATGCTGAATTTTTTTTTGAATTGAGGTTTCTCTAATTAGGCCAACCTATTTATGAAACATGGATATAAATGTATATATTTTAGAGGGAGTGAATATATGCGATGTGGTAGAGAAAGAGTGAAGAATGCATGCACATGTGAATGATAATTGAAGAAAGAATTGAAAATGTATATGTGTGAATTGTATAGATGAGTAGTTGAGTGAATTACTCAAGTATTTTGCTTCACTGAAACTGAGCCCTAGAAAAAAGAAGGTACATTTTTCATTGGTTCATGTTTTTAGCAGCGAGCCACGTCATTTTGTATCTTGCCAGTAAGTTAGATATTTTGTATCTACTTCATGTTGTGAGCCTTTCAAGGATAGTGAGTCCTAACAGTGAGCCCTATAATATTCTATATCTAGATATATTATATTGTGAGCTAATCCTAACCATGGTTTTCCCCATTTTGGGATTTCCACGTAAAATATTGGTGTTCATGTGTGTTGATGCTTTGTATTGATTTCATGTATTCTTCTGGTAATTCAGTTAGATTTGTGATAATGCTTAGATGGATTTTATGTGAATGGTTTTATGGAATATTGATTCACCCCCCTCCTAGTATTCTGAATATTGAACAATTTGTATTGTAGCTTGGTTCCTCTAAAGATGCCTAATAGTTTGAGGAAGAACCCAAAATTTGAAAAAAAAAAAATTCCTCTAGAAGTAATCTCTACTGGACTCCCAGAAGAAAATGGGGATCTAAAGTATAAGCTAAAGGAAGAAAATGAATGTATCAAGAATCTAAGAAGAAGATATGAAGAATATTGTGACCAATTAAAGAATGTAGACAAAGTCATCACCAGACTGAAAGATCAATTGGAAGAAAAGAGAGAGAGATTGAAGATTATTAGAAAATTGAAATTTGAAGTAAGATGGATGAATGTCCAAAGCACGAGCAAGAAGTGATAACTCTGAAATCATATCTGGAAAAGGAAAAATTACATGAGCATAAATTCAAGGAAAGCACTACAATGCTTGATGAGTTGATTGCTTCTCAGAGACCTACAATGAATAAAAGAGGTCCAGGATTTGAAGAAGGAAAAAGCTCAAATACAATTCAACCTTCTGACATGAAGACTTAGTGCAATTATGGACAACTCAGGAATCATAGAAGTAATACCAAAAGGAATCCCATCATACAACCTAATGCTCAAAGGTATTTATCTTTTAATGGTGTCTGTTATTTTTGCAATAAATTTGGACATAGGGAAAAATACTACAAAAGTAGAATGAATGATACTTTATCATTCTCCAATAAATGTTTTGAGTGCAAAAATATTGGACATAAGGTAAATGAAATGCAGTAGTAAGAACTTGAACATGACATTTTATTCATTTAATGGCAACTGTTATCATTGGAACATATTTGGAAATAAGGCTAATCAGTGCAAATATAGATTGAATAAAAGAAAATATGGAAAGAAGAATGTTGTTTGTTGTGGTTGCAACAATCCAAAAAAAATTGCTAGGAATTGCAGAAACATAAGGATGAAAAGTATATATCTGGTAAAGAGACATGAACCAATCATGGATCCAGAAGAAGTCAGAAAAAAAATGAAAAGAATTTATAGAAAGGAAGAAGAATTTAGGAAAAGTGAATTAGGATCATCAGTCATCTTTGCACCGTCCTCCGGTGCAAACACTTTCGTCAAAAAATAATTTAGGCAATACCTAAGGGTGAGCAACAATCAAAAAAATTGTCAACCCCTCTTTTAATATAATATTTCATATCATGGTAGAAGTGCATTTATTAAGGTTATGAACTCAATAATTCATGCAAAAGGAATTTGCAGCCACACATCTATGAGGAATGTATTTCGTAGAGTTTGAAAAGATGAGAACTTACATGAATTTCGAGATGATCTACTTGCGATATGAAGCATTTATTGTAGGAGAAATTGAGATGAAAGGAATAAATTCAAATATGTTTAGGAAAATTCATTTGAAGAAAAGCATTTGTGCAAGAAGTGTGGAGAAGAATCTTGAAGAAACCGAGCAATTTTATCTTGTAGAAATCCTGCATTTGGCTTTGGTAGAAAGGGTATGTGCAGGATCATGATGGGCAAAAAAAGTGGTGATATGATGGGTATGTGTAGGGTATGTGGCTGATGACTTTTTTTTTACCCAAAATTGATGAAATGAAAAGGGTTTTTTAAGGAGATTCTCAGCTTTCCACCAATATAAATTATGCTCTACTTTGAATTTAATAAATAGTTATTATTCATTTTCTATTTGAATTATGACTAAAGTCCTGATTGATAGGCTGATTGAAAAACATCTATAGCTTTCAAACAGATCACATTTTGTGAATCTAAACATGCATCAGATTCTATGCTTTGTATATTATAGGATTAAAAATAAATTGAATTTCATGAAGTTTTGACCAAGTTAAGGTGGTCAGACATACAGGTTTTTATAGTTTTTAAAAGTTGAAATAAAAAAATTCATAATTAATTATTTGCTTGGAAAAAAATACAAAAAAATATGCATCACATCCGACATGAGTCCTCTACTTATATCTAAAATATTATAAAAAAATAATATCCTTTTATTGTGGTTAGGGTGGTTAGACAGTACCTACTTATTTTTCCCTAAAATTTAAGTACTACTGCATTGAAATTTCAAATTTTCACCAAATAGATGTTTTTTGTTTTTAAATAAACCTAGTAGTTTAGAAATTACATTCAATTTTCTACAGATTCTATTCTTACATATTTTTGAAATAATATGGATATTTTATTCAAATTTTTACGTCAAGTTGCCTAACTTTTTTTTTTTGAATTTTTCGCCACTTAAGGGCCTGTTGTTTCCATGATGATCATGCACATACCCGAAAAATAAAAGGTAAGTTGATGCCACTACTTAATCAAAATTATTTGTGGTATCTTGTATGCAATGGATATGCCTTGGATTATAAACAATTCAGATAGACTCTAGAACCAGAATACAAAATTTATCCTATTAAATCCTTGGAACTTGAGCTTTTCAGTGCTTTTTCAGATATTCCTCTTGGTGTCACACTGATTGAAGATGTTCGAGTATACATTCATGAAAAATTGGAATAATTTCATTATGGTAAAGCTTGCATGTTGTGGAGTGAAGAATTAATTGGAAATGGTTTTACCCAAAACCATAATACAATGTGCTTTCAAAAATGAAATTGGATGTATATGGAACAACTTTCCAGACTTTAGTAGTGAAGGAAGATGTATCAGAATGGCTCTTAACAAATTTCACGGTGATTCTATGTGTCTTAATGAAACATATATGATATCCAGAGATGTAATCAAGGAATTTACTAGATTATCATTCTCCAGACCAACTCTTGTTTGTAATTTTGATAGAGAAAAGGATTTAATAAGGAACACACATGCTGGAATCTCTAAGCTGGTAGTTTAGTATACAAGCTTGGTTATCTCACAAATGATTATCGGTGACAATGATGTCTCCACTACGACAATTGATCTTGCATTGGATATGGTTGAGAGTAGAATTGAATATGATCTATGTGAGCTACTCCAACAACCGTTGTTGGAGAATATAAGATATTTCAAGAAGAAGAAAGGTACATTCAGATATGGTACATTGGTTTTATGCTTGATTTTCTACTCTATGAAGGAGATTCCTAGATTAGGAGAAGTTAGTTAGGAGAATACCAGACCAATTTCTCATCATATTGAGGAGCTTATGAGAAACATTGGGGACTTAAATGCACAAAAAGATCCCCTTGGTTCATTCTTTAGGAAATTTTCAAAGGAAAATGAACAAAAGAAGGAGAATTCCAAGATAATTTTTTCAAAATACAAGAATGATATAACCTTTTCGGTAAAAATTGATAGCTACATCATCAAGGCAGTTGAACCAAGGAATTCATCGATACCTGAGTTTGGATATGAAATTGAGAAGGATTATGCTACTGGTTGCATTGAATTGTTGATTAACAACCCCTAGGATCCCAATAGACCTAGATTTGGAACCTGCACTGAAGTAACCAAAGCTCTTTAAGAGTTTAATTTTGTCTTAGGTAAACCAAACTACACCATTGGAAAAAAGAGGAAATTAGTTGTGGTTCATGCCTTGGTTGCTCAGGTGGACCCTTCTCCTAGAAGACTTAAGCAATTGGCTTGAAGTAGGACACACTTTCAAGTAGCTCCCAATGTGGTTTCTAGTTCTTCACATTCCGTTAAAGAAAAGCTGTAAGTGACATGGTCTCTTAGGTTGAAGACAAAAGATTGTTGGAAATTTTAGATAAGTGAAAGTCTACCAATAGCTTGGCACTTGAAAAACTCAAGGTTATTCAAGATTGTGATGAAGAGATTAAAAGTTTATTCACATTCTGTTGGTCTTGGCTTGATGCAATTCAAAGGATCAAGGGTGTTGAGAGCATGATTGAAACCCAAATTAAGTTTGCATCTAGCACATTTCATCCTACTCCTAGTTTGGATGATTGAACTTGGTATGGTTTGACAAGACTACATGAGGAATACCTTGCATCAAAAAAAGAAATAGGAAATTTGATTGAGCTATATGGGAAGCTCGAAGATCTAATCAAGATTAAGTGTGCTCCTAACTACTATGTTCTTTTAGTGGCTAATAGGATTTTGACCTCTTATGCTTCTCCTGGTACTATGGTTGAAGGAAAAGATACTTTAATTGACCTTAATTATCTATCTAGTGCACTGACAGAGGCAACAAGGCTTTGGAATGAAAGGAGATCCTCATGGACGAGGATTCTTAGCTAGATTCAATCATCTTCTGCCTTTCGTTAGTCATTCATCATCATTATTTTTGGAATGTACTCCTGAGGGGGAGTATTTATGTATGCAAAGGAGCTATTAATGGACTAAAATTCTTTTACTTTTTCCATTGATTGCAAAGGGGGGAGAGAGAAGTATCATGTGAAATTAGAGATGAAATTGAAAGGTTTTGTGCATAATTTGGGAAGAGGTATTTTTTTTGGTTTTCACATCATGTGTTGCCATCAATTAAAAAGGGGGAGATTTTTGGAAATTGATAGGTTGTAATCGATTTCAAAAAATCATTGAATTTTATTGATTTCCAGTATTTTTCTGCTTTGGTTATGAATGCTTGTTGATCTATTATTTTGATCTGAACTATCCTATTTTGTATGATTTGTCCAAAAGTTGATAACATGATTTATCCTAACATCAATTAGATCCTATAACATGGTTTTAACTGAATAGGGTGTATGGATTGAGAGGTACAATTACCAATTGGTTGGAAATAGTGTTATGCTTATACACTAGCTCTATATGTTGGTACACTAGCTCTGTTGGTTTCTTGGTTTGGATTATATATCCGTAAAAGATATCATTACAAGACTTTGTACATAGGTTTGAGCTTATGAGATGTATTCTAATTTGGATTTTCATGAAGATATATGAAGGCATTTGAAAGATATGAATGACAATATTTTGTTTTGTAGACCTCAGTGAGTTTTCATACTGCACACTGTTGTAGGAGATTCTTCATTTTCTCATAATTGATTATAATACCATGCAGTGTTGAAGATAAGTAGTTTGATGTAATACAAGGGAGAATTCAATGTGTTAACAAGTTTTTGTGTTGCATGTTTGATGAAGTGTACATATTTTTGGAGTTCTAGTTTAACTCTGGCTGACCTAATTATATATTAATATTGAGGTGTGCTATGAATAATAAAGGGATCTACCTTAGGACCATGTCAAAAAAAAAAAATTGAATCAAGGTTTCTCTAATTAGGTTGACCTAATTAAGAATCATGGATATATATATATATATTAGAGTGAGTGAATATATGCAATGTGGTAGAGAAAGAGAGAAGAAAGTGTGCATGTGAATGATACTTGAAGAAAAAATTGAAAATGTATATATGTGAATTGTATAGATGAGAAACCAGGAGTTAATTACTCAAGTATTGTGCTTCACTGAAACTGATCCCCAACACAAGGAATGCGCATTTTTCATCAGTTCATACTTTTGGCAGTGAGCCACTTCATTTTGTATCTTGATAGTAAGCCACATCTTTTGTATATACTTTAGGCTGTGAGCCTTTCAAGGACAGTGAGTCCTAGTAGTGATCCTTATAATACTCTCTATCTAGATATATTATATTGTGAGCTAATCCTCATCGCGGTTTTTCCAATTTTGGTTTTTCCATGTAAAATACTGGTGTTCATGTGTGTTGATGCTTTGTCTTGATTTTATGTATTCTTTTGGTAATTCAGTCAAATTTGTGATAATGGTTAGATGAATTTTATGTGAATGGTTTTATGGAATATTGATTCACCCCCCCTCTTAGTATTTCAGATGTTCAACAAATGGAAAAGGATAGGAGCATGTTGAGTGGAACTAATCGAGAACAAAGGTTTTGGGCTAAAGTTGTTGCCACTACTTGTTATTTGATTAATAGATCTCCTACATCAACACTTTTTGATAAAACACCAATGGAAAATGCTCACGGAAAAATCCTTCACTTAGACATCTAATATTTTTTGGTTGTGAGGCATATGCACATGTGCCTAAGGAGAAGAGAAAAAAGTTAGATTCTAAGGCTAACAAATGTATCTTCATTAGCTATATCTATGGTGTGAAAGGATACAAGCTTTGGGACCGAATTGCACAAAAGATAATTTATTCAAAAACTATTATTTTTAGAGAGAATAAATCTTCTCCTATTACTTTTCAGCCAAAACAACATAAAGAAATTGAACATAAAATATATGTGATTCAACTTCCTACTATGCTTGAGAAAATTGAATCAAGGCCCCAAGATAGAAAAGAAGCTGAGAGCTCATCAAGCTTTGAATCTTCAGAAGAGGAAGAAGAGGGGGAAGAAGAGTAAGAACCTCCATCTTAGCTTGTTTGAAGGTCTACAAGTCATAGGAAACCACTTGAAAGGTATGGCTATTCATGTGATGAATGGAAGTGTATATTTGATTTAAGTACTAACATTGATGAATCAAGATCTGTGAAAGAGGCTTTGGGTATGAGTGATGCAAAGTATTGGAAAATAGCCATGGATGAAGAGATAAAATCTCTTAAAAGAAATGATACATGGGACCTTGTACCATTTCCCGAAAGTCAGAAACCTGTTGGATCTAAATGGGTGTTTAAGAAAAAGATTGGTTCATATGAAAATGTTAAAAAGTATAAGGCACAATTGGTTGCAAAGGGATACACTCAGATTGAGGGTATTGATTATAGTGAGATCTTTTATCCTATTGCTAAAATGAAATCCATTCAATTTTTATTATCTATTGCAACAACTTATGACCTATAGGTTGAAAAAATTGATATAATTTTTTTTTTCATTCATGATGATTTGAAGGAAGAAAATTATATGACATGTAGCTAGAGCACTACATGGTGAAAGGTAAAAGCAATTTGGTTTGTAAGTTAAATAAATCTATGTATGGCCTTAAACAAATTCCTAGGATGTGGTACCAGAATTTTGATACATATGTGTTGAGTTTGGGATTTGTGTGGTCTAAATTTGATCACTATGTATATTTTAAATTTGATGGTGATTGTTTCTTGGTAATTTCTTTATATGTTGATGACATGTTGTTTATTGGGAAAGGAAAAAAATTGATTGTAGAATTGAAATCTCAACTCTCTTTGAAATTTAAAATGAAAGATCTAAAGGTGTAGCAAAACACATACTTGGGATGGAGATCAAAAGATATCATGAAAATAGAAATCTATGGTTGGGCTAGAGTAAGAATGTTTGTTCAATTTTGCAAAGATTTAACATGTAGGAGTGTAAGCCACTTTGTGTTCTTGCTACATTTGGAATGGATCTCTCTATTTCACAATGTCCTACATCCTCGTTAGAGATGGAAAACATGAGAAGAGTGCCTTACCAAAGTGCAGTTGGAAGGTTAATGTATGCTATGGTCTGTACAAGACCAAACATTACCCAAGCAATGGGAGTTATTTCTCATTTTATGTGTAATCTTGGAAGATTGCATCAGGAGGGTAAGTGCACCAAGATGGTTCCCAAAAAAGGGGCTTAAGTGGCCACTTTTTTTTCTGAAATCAGGAAATACTGACTTTGGACGTGAAATTGAGGATAGCTACACTCAAAAATTTTAGATGGAACAAAAACAAGGACCATAGTGCTCTGAGTATACTTTCTAAACTACTAATTTATTTTGAAAATGGTTGAGATTAAGGGGTTCAAAAGAGGGACACACACAAATTGATGTTGTTTCTGTCAGAAAAACATAACATAGCAACTCTTGTGTGACCCGAGCACGGTGGACTATTTTGTAGTATTTTTAAAATAGCTCTAGTCAGAAGTTAGATAACAGTATGTAGTAAGGACTGGATATTTTCTAATAATTTTTTAATGAATATTTGATTTTTTATTAATTTTCTAAGTGGGCACTTCCTAAAAAGCATAATTTTGGCCATGCTCCCCCTAAATTTTTTTGAAACTAATATATTTTTTAAAACTTTTTTTTTTTTTAAATTGTAGAATGGAGTTTAGTTTCTAAAAATGTAATTTATTTCAAATTTCGATGAACGGTTAATTTATAGCAAAAAAAATACCAAACACTGCTTTTTGAAGAAAAACGGACATACAAACAAAAGAAATTATGGATGAAAGGCTTAACATTGTTAGAAAGTGAAAAAATTACATCGTTGGAAAGCTAATAAAGAACCTAACATTACCCATGTGTTCGATTTTCTTGATATTGAACTAGATGCAATCTTGATGGTGAGCACGAACCCGATTATGTGAAAATTTGTTGAATTTGGAAAAAACACGTCTCTGGTCTTTGGGAATGCCCTCCAAGCCTTTGGGATGGTATTCCAAGGCAAAACCAAAGCAAATTTACAAAGAAAAAAATAACGCGAACACGTTATAACGCGACCACGTTATAACGCAAACGCGTTATTTGTTAGTTTGGCCACAAAAGTGCGACCATTTCGGTGCACTTACCCAGGATGCAGTTAAGAGTTTATTTAGATATTTTTGGGGTACAACAAAGTAATCTATATGTTTTCATGGTACAATAGATCAACATTCCCTAAGTATTCATGGTTTTGTGGATTTAGATTGGGCTTGTGATTTTGATAGCAGAAGGTCCACCAATGCATACATGTTTACTCTTAATGGTGGTGCAATCAGTTGGATGAGAAAGCAACAAGTTGTGGTTGCTTTTTCGACTGCAGAGGTTGAGTATATGGTAGCTACTCATGCCTCTAAAGAAGCAATTTGGCTAAAGCATTTGTGTTCAAATATTAGATTAAAATAGGGTGTAGTTACCATTTATTGTGACAATCAAAGTGCAATCTTCCTTGCAAGGAACTCAAATTTTTATGCCAATACTAAACACAATTTGATGTTCAATATCACTTCATGAGAGATATGTTTGAGGATGGCAGGGTGAAGCTAGAAAAGGTAGAGACAATGGTGAATATTGTGGATGCATTAACTAAGCCTGGGAGCACAATGAAATTTAGGTGGTGTTCAAATTTTATGGGCCTTTTGGCCCTTGGCAGTTGATCCATGATAGTATTTTTGCCATGGCTCTTGAAAGGTATTCAACAAGTGGTAGAATGTTGGGAAATTAGGTGCCTCAACCTTGCATATTTCACATAGAATTTATTTTGTATTTAATATTTTCCTACAATTGTTATAGATTGGCAATGCTTTTAAAATTGATTTACTAGGTGTCAAAGGATTCCCACATAGTGACATATGTTATGGAAGGCCTATTTTTAGGCACATGATGATAGATTTTATGAAACTTGTAAGGTTCTAAAATAGGGGATATCAATTTGGACATGAGATCTTATTTTTAAACTTGAATCTTGGTTGAGAAGCCGAGCACATGGTTTTTTAAACCATAGATGGTTTCTTGTATAGCCAGAAGTCTATAAGTTGAAGGCTTGAGGAGTAGTTCCGTGTGTGTTGAGTTTATAGGTATTGTTATGTTGCCTAAATGCTACCAGAATTCTTTCAAAATTATTTACTAGTGATAATCTTGTAATAGGATTTCTCTGCAAGTGTATGTAATCTTGTTATTGGATTTGAAGTATATTGAGCAAGCTTTTGGACTTCGGGGTTTTTTCACTCGAATGGTTTTTCCCCACATATATCTAGCACTTTTTGTTCATTTCTTATTTTTTGTTATGAATGTGATTTTGGATTTTTTGTAATTGTTAGATTAGTTTTTAAAGTTTACATAATATCTCTTCTCAAGATTGGCATGGGAATTTGTTTCTGCTACTCTAACTTCCTTTCAAAAAGAAGATATACTATTATTTCCAATTCATTTAAATCATAAAGCATCCATTCAATGTGTAAAAGAAAAGCATTTGGAGAAACAAAGACAACAAATGTAAATAAAATATGTAATTAAAAAATTAATCCAATAGTTGAAGGTACATCATCTCTGCTATCTTAATGTGACATTGAATTTTTCTTCTAATAATCATTAAATAATGAATTACGATAAAAATTCAATTATAAATTTAATGTTATACCAGTCAATCATTCTGTTAAAAATATAATAAATATACAAAAAAATTAAGATAGAAAAAATTATATTTAATAAACTAAATTTATGTAATGAAATAGTTTTACCGTTGAGAACATTTGTTCAAATTTTACATAAAAAAACATAAGTTCATAATTAAAATTGATGAACACATTATAAAAATAATTAATGATCAAATTTTGAACGTACATATAGAAAAAATAATAAAACATAAAAAATATCTTTCAAAAACCTAAGTGAACAAAAAAATTAATTATTCTTTGAAATGATTAGCAATATTAAGCTATCACCTAGTGATAACTTTAAGAAACCCCCCTCAAAAAAATATATAAAATCCTAGTGAATCTTTTTTTTTTTTAGGAAAAAATATTAATTTCTATTGGCGAATCTTTCCTTTTTTCAAATAAAATATTAATTTTATTGGTGATTTTTTTTTACATTACTAAAATTTTGTAAAAAAATTGGTGAATATTGAGAAATAATAGGAAAATAAATTAATTATGGTGGTTAATCCATGCAATCTAAAAACATAATTCTTATGAAAAATTAGGGGCCAAAGGGTGGAAATTATTGATGGGTTTAAGGGGTAGACTATAATATTTACTTGCCACAATTGATTTAAAATATAATCTAACAACCCTCATTATATTCTACAAGGTAAAATATACCCACGATTTGTAATGCTCATGGGGCCCAAGATTGGATCGTTGATAAAATGACCCTCATTATATTTTGCAAGGTAAAATGTGCCCATGATCTGTAATGCTCATGGGGCTCAAAATTGCGAGCCCTATGAGAACTACATATCATGGGTATATTTTACCTCACAAAATATAACAAGGGCCATTAGATTATATTTTTAAATCAATGGTGGAAACTAAAGATTGGAAATATTGTCCTAGATCAACTAATAATTATGATATACTATTAGAAAATTAATATAGATTTCTATTATAATTTGTAAAATTTAGGTGAATTTGATCTAATCATGTATATAATATTCTTAATAAAATAAATTCTTTGGCGATTTTAATAAGACTATAATAAAATTTAATAAAAATGTGGCGATTCAAGTCACATTATAGCTCGAACTATTAGCCAATTTTAGATTCCCAAATTTTAAATATTAGCTAATTGGTGAATATTAGCCACTAAAAAATCACTGCTATCACCTATTATGAAAACTCTTAGTCTAAGAACATCAAATACTAATAGTGAAAATTTTACAGTTAAAAATCTAATCAATGCATTTTAAACAATCTAATTGACTTCACATACAAACAATAATATTATTATATGATGTGTAATTGCATCAACTATAGTAAGTAATTAAATAAATAAAATATTGTTTAATAAAGAAAACAAGTGAAACACTAAAAATAATTAAAAATATACTAATTAAATACATTAAGAGGTATGAAAGAGTTAAGGACCCAAATAACAACGCACTATGGTAATTCATAGTTGAAAACATAAAACTATTAATTTTTTTGGTATAAAAATGACACAAGAATACCACCTAATCAAACAGATGTAAAAAATAAAATCAACTATCAAAATTGTGAGCTACATTCAAATCAATTTTTGATACAAATCAAATATATATTTATTCTAATATTTTAAAGATATATCCTCAAATAAAAATTAATCAAATGCATTTCAAATTATTATTTTATATAAAAATGTATCACACATGCATAATGTGTTGCAAAGTCTATCGAAAATTTTAATTATTATGATTTTTTTGACATATATATGTAACTATGCATAGTAATAAGATTTTATAGGAGTGTGTATAAACTCTATCTAGATCAGCAAGAGATTTAATTTCATCTATTTTATGTGAAAATAAATAGATAATTATTTTATAAAAAAACATGTTCTGATGAAACATATAATAGTTGTGGTTTGAAATATCCAAATAGTATATATATTGCATACACATAGACTTTAAGCCTACTTCTTCTAGGTGTCCATTGACCCTTTCTCATGCGAGGTGTCTTTAGAGGTGTCAATTCACTTTTGACACTTCTTCCTATGTTTTTGGTAGGCAACATGCCACCACTCCATGAGTGAGGAGTCCTATCCTCAATTCATGGAGGTTGGTTGCCTTTCTCATTCCTATTTATGTACACCTCCTTGATCTAATACATTGGGTCGACTTTATGCAATTGTATATCATAGTGCTTGTTGTCTATTCTTGATGATTGAAGGTTCTTTCATCGTATCAGAGTTAGACGAGGATAATTGCAAGCCATGAAGGTGAATCCATTGATAGAATTCTGATTAATTCATCTGTTTAAAAGCGTTTTGACCCCCTGGTGTTTGAAAATCTCTATTTCAGATGTCAAATATCTCTATTGCAATGAATTAACCTCTCTATTTCAGGTGTTTATCTCTATTGCAATGAAATGACCTATCCGTCTCAGGCATTCACCTCTACTGCAGCGAATTAACCTATATTTGGGGCGTGATTTGCATTTGGAAGGTCATGATAGGCTTTGAGGGACACAATTTCTATGAATCTCTGCCCACCATTTAATTTCTCCAGCCATTTCAATAGGCCGCGTCAATCATTTGCGTGATTTTGTGATTGGAGGGCCGTGCGAGTCCTCTACAGGGCATTTTTATTGTGATTGGGGGCGTGATCTATTCCTTGGCATGCGTTTTGATCAAAAGAGGCATTTTTGTGAAGCGTTTTTGTTGTGTAGTGAGGTTTTCTTCAACCCGTGGCCTTGTGCCCTTGCATAACACCCACAATAGGCATGAAAGAAGCCTTTGAGGAAAGCAAACGCTCAATCTGCATGGAAATTGTGTGGAAAGCCTGCAGATCTCGCCCATCTCGGCCAACCAACGAGTGATTCACACCTTGAGCACAATCCGCCTACAGGGAAGGAAGCTCAACAAGTGTTGCAAATTTAGCCCTGGGTTCTTCCAAGCCCAACGGGGCTTAAATTTTCTCAATATTTTGTGTGAATTTTTGCAAGGAGGATCAGTTATTTTGTAAATGTGTTCAAAATTTGAAAGATTCATAACTTTTGTTTGGTAGATCGAAATTGAGTTCCACTTTTGTAAAAGTGTTTATTTTTTGTAGCGCTTCCAATGAGCCTATTTGTACTATTTACAAAAGCACTCCTTTTAAAAAGTGCCAAAATTATGAGGGGGAACAAATAATCAAGGGGGAAATCTTAGTGCTTTGTGTTTTTTATTTTGTTGGTTCATGTGATCATGTCTTTCATAAATAATCCCTTCCATTTGGATATTCTGCAAAATCTTCCTAATAAATGGAAAATCAATTATGGATATTTTGGAAAGAATAGGCATACAACAGAAGAATGTCAGTTTCATTAAATTGAGGAAATGAAACAAATTATTCTCAATCATGGTATTGCCTCACCTAATCTTCCAACACATGCAAAAACATCATCTTGTCTCACTTGGACATCTTATGGGACACCATCATTTGAGGATGAACAATATAGTCCATTGACTTACATTGATAACTCATCTCTCATAGATCACTTACTACTACATCTAAATCAGTTGTTGATTCATCCATGAGTTCCATAGGTTCTTTGCATCAGGTAATTTCTATTGTCATACCAGATACACCATATTGGGATGCATATCTATCAGACCTAGCATCTTTGTTTGTAGAATCCCACTTTGCAGATTTGGATGGCAACATTGAGGATATTCATCTTCTATTTGATGACAAATTTGATGAAGTTTCATCGCCATTGCCATATTTGGATATTTCTCTTACCTCGCCAACATTAACTTCTATCATGACAAATTGTGCAAACATTCATGAGTTGAGATATCCAATTTAGTTATCATCATCTGCAACAATATCAGATTCACATCGATCTAGACATGATCATACATCCATAGTTCCTATTCAAGAATCTTCTATGGTCCCTAATATGTCACACATCAACATTGGCTTGGAGATCATTGAGCATCATTCTAAGGAATCATTGGCATCATTTGAGTCTTTGGATTATGTGTAGCATTTAAAGACATTCATCTTACTTCTTGTATATTCCTATTCAGAATGAAAGTAATCTTACACACATTTGTGGCACTGTTTCTTCCCATGGGAAGGAATGTTGTTCAACATTCATGGATCATCTTCAGCATCTAGTTTCGAGCATCTACTAGCAATACCTGGAGTACATTGCTTCACACTTCTGGGGGGTCACATGATCTTCTCTACTTTCTCTCCTTTAAGGATAACATATTGTAATTTATGTTAGAAGTAGTCCTCAGGGGGTCGTCATGAGTCCTCCATCTATCATATGATCAACATTCAACATTCATGGATCATCTTCACCATCTAGTGTTGAGCATCTACCAACACTACATGGAATACATTGCTTCATATTTTTTGGGGGGTCACATGATCTTCTCTACTTTCTCTCCTATTGGGAGAACATATTGTAATTTGTGTTAGAAGTAGTCCTTGGAGGGTCATCATGAGTCCTCTATCTATCACTTTTCTTCTTCACTTGTTCATTTGATTACATTTGCATCATTCTCTTTTGGAGATGGGTTTTATTTCCCATTGGGTTTTTCTCCTTTACTCCACTTTTGAGAGATTGAATTGTACTTGGGTGATATAGGAGCATCCGGGTTCATAAGCGATCCTGCATCACCCAAAAAAAATTCATTTTCTTTTCTAAATTTTGGTGTGCATTTTTGCTTAAATTGGTGTTCTTGGCATTTCTCAACATTACAAAACATTTCATTTGTTCAAATTTGCAAAATTGGAGTTTCCACACTTATGCAGTTTGGTCCATTAGAGAAATTTTTACAAAAAGAATTATTTTTTAAAATTGGTGAAGAATGAAGAAAAATACTTTTATGGGGATAATATTAAAGGTGTTTTTCTCACATTCATGAAGTTTTTGTGAAAAAATTTCTCACAGTTTGAGAGATATTAATATGTTGATGATTTTACGACATTTTTAATTTCCCAAGATTCACAAATGCTAGAGAAAATTCCTTTTATGAGAAGCTTAAGGAGGTCATTATACACATCTTGGCAATTTTTCACGCAAAAAAAAGCTTTTGAAAAATAGATATGTAAAAATTCATTTTTCAGCCTTATTGATGCACTTTGTTGTAGTTGCATAAAGGATTTCTTTTTAAAAAATTATGTATTCAGACTCAAAGGTAGAATTGGAGGGATTTTAATTATTTTAATATTAATATTTTGATATATCAAATTTGTTTGAAGGCACTTTCATTCTAAGTGCCACATAAAGCAAGAGAAATGAAAGGTTTATGAAGACCCTTTTGTTGTGCCTATAGCACACACGCCCCATTTGGAATGGGGACCCTCTTTCTTTTCACTTCGTCAGGTCGCTTTTTCCGTTGCCTAATTTTGTGTGCCCCCTATTTTTGTATTTTAAATGGTCAGCGGGCTTTAGAGAAATCATCTTGAAGTGACCATGTTGTCCACCCTCAAATTTTCAAGGCTTTAGGCCTTTGCGGAACTCCCTTGGTTGTTTTCCTTCATTCCATAGAACCGATGTCCTTGGAGCAATGCGGGTCTACCCCTGTAGGCCACCCCATGCAGGCTTCCTCGATTCCTCAGCTGTTTCAAATGACTTTCGCACAATGACCTTCCATGCCGTGGGACCCGCCTTACCGATTGTCATTTTCATTGCTAAACAATTGAATGAGCAAGCCCAAACTGTCGTCCGCCTAGTGGACTTCACTGTTCCCACGGCCGTTTTCAAATTGACTACCTAGCAACCTTCAATGCCACTGTATGAACATTAATGAGGTGCATTAAATGCATTATTTAATCTAAGTAGCTCAATTTGAGCTGTCATTTTCACTTGTTAGTTGTTCAGAGCGAGTTAGAGAGCCTCCTGCCAACGCCGCCATCGCACCTACTGAGTTCGTTTGCTGATCCAAAGCTTTTGCCGACTATTTGCTTAGCCTTCCTCATCGGGTCTCATAGGTAGGTTTTCTGCCGCGAGCCATGTTTATGTTTTCTTTGATTTCCATATAAAATATCTAAATTTTAAGGAAGAAAACCTAAAGTTTAATTAGAGTAAATTATGGCAAACAAAACCCATAACTTCAAATTTCAAAAACTTCAAAGATCACCCTGTAGGCTGTGTGTGGAACTCTCGGTCACCACGACTGTTCTTCAACGAGAGCATTTGTGCTCTGCGGGTCCACATCATAATCATCATTGCCACCTTCCTTTAACAATGCTTAAACTTGAAACGGTAAACGCCCTCACCAGGTCCACCCCGATGGAAAGCCCCCACAATTTGGTTGTCTTGGACTTACTAAAATTCATGAGCTCGAAATGAAGGTCCATCAATCTCCTTGGGTCTGCATCAGCAAGCTTCTGCCTATGGAGTACCTTTTCAAACTTTGTCGTTCCAAACAACAATCTAACCACGGCCTCCCGACGGTCGAATCCCGCCCCTGACATTGCCCATTAAAATTGATCGCTCTAAATGCCTAAGTATCAATCCATTATGGGCCTCGCCCCATGGACTTCCATCCACAGATCATCGTGGCTGGTTGGCCGTTCTGAATGGCCTTTGTGCACTGACCTTCTGCATTGCGGGTTCCAAGCCCTCTGTGTCCGTCTGAACTAAAATGAAATGAACAAGTGACAAACCTTAGGTAGACTGTCTTTTGCAGGTGGTTGGTCGCGGGCTTTTGTCTTAGCCCCACCGTTCCATGCATCCATCGACCTCTATCGGCCCACTATGTGGGGCCTGACCCTACCATCTCCCTTTGACTATTCAATAAAAAATGAGAATGCCCAAGCTCCATGCAAACCATCTCTTGCAGGTGGTTGGTCACAGACTTCCATTCTACTCTCGAGGTCCCAAAATGTACATGGACCTCCATCGGCCTACTATGTGGAGCCTAACCTTGCCATCACCTCTAGACTGAATGAAGATGCACAAAGTGAATATCGAAGCCCTCCACTAACCCAATCGTGCGGGGCTCCCTGCCCGGACTTCCATCTGGCCTTCACCATCTTGAACGGCCATTACCCACTGTCTGCCCGCACCTTTCGACCTGCATCCTTCTGAGCAATTCAAGCCTTAACAATAAAGTGTTGCCGTCCTCTGAACTCGTAGATCCCCCAGTGTGGGATGGTACCTACGGGGCATCATCCTGCCAGAGCCGTTTCAATGACAAGGCCTCAAACAACCAAGATTCCCTCTAATTCCGCATGATCAAAAGATGCATTTGACCCATGTGCCAAAATGGGTTGATCTACTCAATGAACTCCACTTTATGACCAGATCTTAATGTGGGTTAGGACATGTGGGTTGTCATGCCTTGATTACTGTCCCTTTTGCAGTTCCCTTCAGAACGTCCATCAGCCTAGGAAAGTCTGCACCCCTGGGCCCACATTGCAATAACTTCCTCCAATAAAAGGATAATGCTAATTTGAAGGAGATGTTAGGATGTTAAAACATCATTATCTAATGTAACATCATTTTGAGGTATTTTGGCTAATTTTCCCTATGTTTACATGCTTGAATGTGCTTACTGCTCTCACCCGTAGGATATATGGAACTAGGTGCAAGACCTTCAGGGGCAGCTGCGGAGAAAGAAAAAGGAAAGAAGCCAGCCAAAGAACCTCAAGGAAAAGAGGATAAATACCAGATGAAGTGCAAATTCCAAGGAGAGACCCTTTACTCTAAAGTCACCACAGATTTGAGGAAAATCTCAGACACTAATCTGGGACACATAGATATTGATGAATTCAAGCAAAGAGTCTAGATCAACCTTAAAATAGAAAATGCAAGAAAGATTAGAAGGAGTGGATTGGCCAAAGTTTTTGGTTTCCCACCCGCTCTTGTTGCTCCTGAGCTTGTGGTGGCTTGCAGGGAGGAATATCAAGAGGACATGAAAAGAATAGTAGATAGAGATGGGAATGTTTTAGCTGACCTATCTACCAAATCAATAGGGAAGACCTTCCACATTCCTACCTTCATAGAGATGGAGGAAGTATCCAAGGAATATGGAAAGAATATGTGGGATGAAGATCCCCTCAAATGAAAAAATATCATCAATCAGTATTGGTTAAAAGAAAAGAGAGGCAGTGTAGCTAAGGTACCCCAAGAGCTCTTCTATAGTGACTTCTACGAGGATTACCATGATTTGGTAACCCTATTAAGCAGAGTTATGGGCCTTTTGACTGTAGCTTACTTTCAGGAATGGATGTTATACTTCATTGAAGAAATCCTCTAAGGCAAAGCCAAATTCTATTGGGCAAGAATGATCAGTAATTGCTTGCATGAGCAATCTGTGGCTGTGAAAAAGACTCAATGATTGTATATGACATCCTGCTTGGTCTATCTTCTTGCTAACCGGATGCAATACAGAGGCTTGTTTGGAGCTCCAAGCAAGACTCCATGGAGGGAGTTAAAAGTATATGATAAGTATCCCTAGCTTCAGTACAAAAACTTAAAGAGGGATTATTGCTCAATGACGCCTCCATAGGCCATATTATCAGACTACTTGGAGGTGATTTTGAAAGGAGAGTCACCCATAGTGTGAATGCTTACACCCACCGGTTCGACTTCCTGTCCATACAATTTCCAAAGTTTACCTACATACAAGCCAAGGGTTTCTCAGAGAAACCAAACAAACTTCCCTGGTAGCCAAATGACCAGATAATATTGCTTGAGCTCTCCCGGCAGCTACAAAATGCACACACCCTCCTAAGTGACAAGCACAAAGTGGGGATTCACTATCCCCTTTCCTTCGGCCATGGAATGTATGAGCTCCATACATCCTAGTGTGTGGACTATTATGATAAAGAACTTGTGGAGTATAAACTGGAGCTCTACACTTCCCAATCGCAGATGGATCCATATGACAAGCTGAGGAAGATGGTTGGGATTGAACACACCCATGCACATAGTGTTGCAGACTTTTGGGATAACTATAGGGATGATAAATAAGTGCAAATGAGGAACTATATGTGCATGACGACGTACTTTTTCAAGAAGGTTAACTTGTTCACTGTGCCAGATCAAGTGGTGGATGATGAAAGTACAATAATTGACCCTCGATGTGGTGCAATTGCCAACCTCCCATTGCCATTAATTGAATGAAACGAAGAAGAGGTTATTGACCTTGATATTCTGATGAAGCCAATCGAGATAAGGACAAAACAAAGAATTGACAGGAAGATCACCCAATTGGAGTTACAAGGAGTCACACTGACATATGGAGAACTTGAAGATGAACCAAGAAGTGAGATTGATAGTGGGACAACCACTACCCCATCTAGAGAAACTTCAAAATATCCTCTTGCCACCAGGTTGACAAAGAGAAAAGAGACAGTTGAAAGGAAGCCTAAACCTAGGGTATATTCAAGGAAAGCCTCAGAGGGTGAACCCTCCAAGAAGCCGAAAACATTGGGCAGTTTCAAGGAAATGCCCACCATCTAGGAGGACCCACTTCGAGAAGGAGAAGAGCAAGAGGTCAAGCAACCAAAGTCTCCACCTGCTACCTCCACTCTCATGGTCACCACTGCCACTGACATTACCACCACTATTGCCCCTCTACCTGCTTCTCAGGAAATGCTTGCTACTTCTCTACCCGTGGTGGATATCTCAGTCCACCTTGCTTCCACCCCACTTACTGCACAAGTCATGGTAATAGACTCTTGCTCTACCACTACCTCTCTGCTCTCCTCTTCCTCCATGTCTCTTTCATTGTCCCTTCCACTGTCTACAACAACAATGCCAATGCCTACTCTATCACTCTTGGAAGCCTTCACCCACCACATGCAGAATATCCCAACTGAACTGTCTAGGGTGTTAATGAACCCAACAATACAAGCTGCCTTGGCATAGATAGTTGCAAACTTCCTTGTCCCTCCTCCTCGAACCAAATTGCCAGAAATGAAAGAAACCATGCAAATATCAAAAGAACTAAAGAGACAAGAAAGGGAAGCTACAAAAGGAATAGAAGAAGAAGTAGATGACTACCATGAGCATCCCAAGTATCAACATCTAAAAATTAATGAAGTGGTACGGGAAGAGGAAGAAACACAATCATCTGAGGAAGACACTAAAGAGCCGAGAACCCGGTATATTATGGAAACCTTCGATGAGGAGGTAGAAGAGGAGATTTCCAAATAGCTCAAGGATGTTGGAGAAGAGGAAGAGAAGCAACCTCTTGAAGAAGAAAATGAATCAGATGAGAAAATGGAGGAAGACACTAAGCCTCCAACTGGGGAACAAGGTAAAAGCCCCAAGCATGATGAAGGGATGCCTCCTTGGCACGAAGCGAAGGAAAACGAAAAGGAAGAGGAAGACAAGCCTGAAAAAGAGGTTGAGGCTATGAAGAAAAGCCCAAGAACAAAGCATCATGAAGAACATGGGAATGAACAACAAGAAGAAGAGAAAACTACTGAAGGGGAGGACAACCCCAAAGAACACACAACTACCAAATCCCCACGGAAAGAAACTATTTTTATTCGGGACTTCAATGAAGAAGAAGAAGAAGAAGAAAAGATAGAACACAAATCTCTGGGTGACAAAGCAATGGAAATTCAATACACCCGTGAAATAGAAGGTGATCATGAGTCACCAAAAGGGGAATCTCAAATGCCAAAATGGCTAGAGAAACAGCTAGAGAAGAAAACCCCAACCCCAAGGATTTGAGGGAAACGCTAGAGGAAATCTTGGCTTGAGACCAAATAAGCACAAAGAAGCAGAAGAAGCCAAAGGTAGGATCCCATCTGACAATGGATGCGTCTGGATCCAGGACAGTGCAGATAGCCACCCTAGGGATGGGAGAAGAAGGGGTAAGCTACAATATCTCTACCCCTGATTTAGGGACAAAAACAACAAAACAAAAGATTGACCATCTTCGGGGGTCTGTCGCCACCATTGTGCACAAAATGCACAAAGATAAGACTTCCAAGGAGGAGTTAAAAGCACAAGTGGTGGATCTGACAACTTACATCCAACAATGGTTGTCAGTTGAAGAGCTTCCCACCACGTCCTTGACACCACCACAACTACTATCCAAGGACCACATTGACCAATTGGAGAAGAGAAAGAACTAGACAAAGGCCACAGAGGATTGGTTCCGACAAGTACTCTATAGTGGAAACATGGGAATAGGTCGTGTTGTCAAGAAAACAAACAAGTTCGTGGAGGTGCAAAAGATACTCGAGGGAATAAGGAAATTTGGCGCCAACTTCCCAGAGCTATATAGAATCACATATATCCCAAACTTGAGGCTATTCTCAAGATATCTGATAAATCCTGGGAGAAGAAGTTTTCTCTGGTAGAGGGTGACTATTGGCTCGTAGAGAAATGGAGGCTAAGCCTAGTTCATAGAAAGGAAATGTTGGAGCGAGTGCTCCATGAAATGGAGCTGGATATCGATTGGGTCAAAGAAATCAGGGCGGCCTGTGAATAATAGCTAAGGCTAATGACATGTTTTTATGTGCCTGCCATTGAGCTAGACCTAGAGAAAATAAAGCCCTACTTTCCCAAGAAAATGGAGAATGGGACCATGCATGCACTTACACCCAATTTTATGGGATTTGTTGCATGAGCCTTTGCCCTATCCGAATAGGTGATAAAGAATTCACAAAAGTATGACAAGGACAAGGATGTACTCACTAGAAGATCAAGGAAGCTGAACTTTCAAGTGATTCTATCGGATATATTGGAGTGGAACAAGCTCTAGGCATTTATTGTAAAGTTTGTGGACTACACCACAGTGAAGAAGAGAAAGGGAAATCCCATCATAGATGATGAATTCCTCACGAAATAGCTATAGAAAAAAAGGAAATCAACAAGAAGACAAAAGGGCTACAATGCTGCCACATTAGGAAAAAATAGGAAAAAGATAAAATGTAATTTTAAATTGTAAAATATTTGGGGGTAGGTGAAACCCTAATTTGTAGTGAATCTTGGCTACACAATGGGATTTAATCTTGACCATTCATTTTTATTTTTTAACACTATAAATAGGGGGTCTCCTCTCATTTTCAAGAGAGAGTTGAGTTGTTGTAAAGACATGCTGCTAGAATTTTAATAGATATCCATTGGCTTTTGGTGGATTCTTGAGTTCCAACTTTATGTTGCATGATTCTTCTTCTCATAGTTAGTTAATTTGAATAGATTTACTTTGTTGTTTATGAGTTTTCTAAGTTATTAGTAAGTTAGTTAATTTTGTGCATTGATATTGAAGAATTTTGTTGTGTGTTGGCAACCTTCCTTATCCATACTTTTTGTTGTTTATTGATGATACACAACTGTGTAAAGTTAGTCTGGACATAAACTAAAAGGTACACCAAATTTATATCTTTATTCATGCTTTTTGGTGAATGAATGGTTGAATATCTGCAATCCTTAGAAGCTTTCACTAATTTCATGAGACTGTGAAGTAATCTAGTTAAGTTGAATTAATTTTTAGGAAGGTTGTCTACACTAGGGTCCTCCATTATCGCTGTTCATTGCTAGTTTTAGGTCTAGGAACTTCTCCCTTCCCCTGCCCTTTTCTCCTTTTCTTTAATAGTGACTTTGAACAAGGTTCATTGCACATTGTAAAGCCAAATCTAAAGCCAAACTAGGAGTTCTAAACTACTGTTTGAACCTGCAACAACTGTGCAATAAATTTCCCATCTCGAGAACTCCATTTTAAGATCCAATTCTTCTCCAACTTAACTCCATAATTTTTCCCTGTGATTACCATCAAAATCACATTGAACCAACTAAGATATTCCAAGCATGTCATGACCTGACACCTGAGAGACCTTGGGGTAATTTTTAGCGACTTCTTGTTGGAGATTGCATTTCAAGAGAGGTAGTGCATTTGTGTGTTTCCAGTGTTGAGAAGGTGCAAAAACACCTATCAACAGAACTGGCGCTAGAAGGAGGGAATTTGATTTAAGCTGGATCGAATTGGATCATTTTCCCCTAAGAGATTCCATAGGGTTTTAAGGTCCACACCCAACAAAAGGGAATTTCAAGAACTCCAGCCCCCCACCAAGGCTAGGAAGACTAAGAGAGGGGATGCAGCCTCTTCTTCCTCCATTTTGTTTGCTTCACCTTCATATTCACCTCCTTCCTCCATTCACTCACCCCATGCTCCTCCATCCTCTTATATCTCTGCCTTTTCCCCTCATTTGTCCCAAGCTGCTTTTCAGCCACTTGCTTCCCACAATCAAGGTGTTGCTCTAGTCCCTACCCTCTAAGTCCAAGGTGCAATCCCAACTGTTGCTGCCCCTATGCAGCCCCAGGTTACTGTTCAACAACAAATACCACCCCCACCTCCCCTCATGGCTTGGTTGGGAAACAATCCCTCCCTATTGTTCTTCAATTATTACCATGATATGCCTAAGAACCCAGAGAGTTTTTGTACAAATTTTAATCATTGGGATCTGCAAAGGATAGCTAAAGAACACATTAAGATCTTCCAAGCGACATTGAAAGATATGAAGATTGATCATCAGGAAGTAGCATGTAGGCTCTTCCCTTACTCTCTGGGGGAGGATTCCTTCTATTGGTATATCAACTTATCGACGGAGTCCATCACATCCTGGGCCTTGTTGATGAATTCCTTCTTACAGAAGTATAAGATCCCAATCAACCCTTCAGAGCTATATTGGCAATTCATTTTCGTCTGAAGCGAAGTCAATGAGTTGATCAACTCCTTCAACGATCGATTCATCGAGCATACACAAGGTTGAAAGCCTCATATCTACTCAATGATGTTGTTTCCCTGCCCATCTATTATGCAACATTAGACAACCTCACGGCTGCATTGGTGAAAAGGATGGGACCAACTCCAACTAGATTGGTAGATGCTTATGTTGAGGCAGTTATAGCTAGTACTGACTTGGGTCAAAACATCTCTGGTTTGTTGCCTTTCTTAGGGTAGGCTTCCCATCCTATGCAGATTCAAGGACTCACCCAAGCTTTGCAACACTAGATTCCCCTAATTAATCAAGTGTCGTAGCTACCCATAGTGCCTCATCCAAGGCAACCCCTGAACTAGGTGCCTCTTGTGCTTCATTACTTGCAGCCTCAACAACTGCATACCTATGCACAGTTGTCACAGGTGTCGGCATACCTACAAGGGCTCGAATTCCCACCCGCTCAACAAAACCAATCAGCAGCATAGCCCGTCTTCCTCTAGAATCCAACACCACAGCCAGGAAATGCTAAGAAAGATCAGTTAGAAGAGTGACAAAGATGATCATAAAGATGTCCATGGAAATGACACACCTCAGGAATCAAAATAATCAGTTGCAAGCTTCTCAACGCATCATTCAGGCTAACCTCAATCGAGACAATAGGGATAATCGCGAGGTGGGTACCTCATCAGGGCAGAATTATGAGCGGGGACAAAACTCCAACCATAATTTTGAAAGGAGACCCTCAAAGAGGAAAAATCAAACATAGAATACAAGACCAAACAATGGAGGTGTTCCCACCCCTCTTGATCTTTCTGCTAGTAATGAGAAGACAACAAGTGGAGTATATCTCGCTGAAGCTACCTTATCCGGATGGTGCAGGATTCACAAGATGAGTAGGCATTCTGAGTTGGGCTGCCTCAAATTTCAAACAGCCGCAAAAATCTTTCAGGTGGAGGTCCAAAACACTATTGATAGCATGAATTGTAGAGACATAGTTCCATCTGAGTTGTATGACTCTTATGTGCTCGTGGTCAACCAAGCCCCATTTCCACAAAGCAAGAACAATGAGCCCGAGAACACGGTCCCTTCCCCCAAGAATGAAGAAGTAAAAGAGGTAAGCAATAAGGAAGATTTATCCCTACTCTTTACTTTAGTAGATAATGGTCCAATAGATGAAGAAGAATCTCATGAAGATGAAGTTCAAATGTTCCATTAGAGAGCCTTTTCATATAACTTGAGAAATCGACAAATAGGAGGACCGTTCACTACTTCCATCCTGCCTAATAAATTCAGCACTCTACCTGACCCCAATGCAAGCAACAACCTTGACTATCCCCATGTGCTTGTATAATACTTGAATAGAAACAAATAGTCAATCCAGACACAGAGCCAGCCCGCTAGCTCATCCATAGGAAGGTCCTTCAAGGCTGAAATTGAGCAAATGGGTGAGTATGTTGCTGAAGAGTTCAAGAAGGTTAAAATCAGCTTGTCTACCTTTGAGCTACTTAAAGTACCTACAGTTAGGCACGCCTTCTTTAGGGTAATCAATGGAACCCCATCTTCCAAGGAAATGCAAGAGGTACCAGCCATGAAGGTTTCTTTTGAAGAGTCATTCCACGAGCCTGTAATTCAGGAAATTATAGGCAAGAGGAAGGATGCCCCTTCCAATTAGCAAGTTGAGAAGCAACCCGCTAAAGAATAGACTCTAGTGCAAACCAAAGAAAATACCAATGAGAAGGATAAAAATCAAGTGGCCCAGGCTCACATGCCTATAGGGTTATTCCAAGGAAAGCTAGAAATGCCACCCTTTCTCACAACAGTTAGAATATTTGGGAAGAATTTGCACAATTGCTTGATTGACTCTGAAGCATCAGCCAATGTCATGCCTTTGGTTGTGTGCCAAGCTTTGGGAATTTTCCTCACACATTCAAGAAGAAAAGTGACTCAGCTGGACAAAATTGAGGTTAACATTGTTGGAGGAATCAATCGTATCCCAATGCAAATTGTTGTAGATCCAAGGGTGCAATAGGTAATTGACATCCATGTTGTAGATATTCCTAATACATACGAAATAATTTTGGGTCTAGACTTCAACCGAGCATTGAATGGGTATGCTGCAACTGACTTTTCTCACATGTGGCTGCCATGGAAAGGGTTGCCAAATCAGATCCTCATAGATTGAGAGCCGCGCATGAAATTCATGATAACAAAATATAACAACACCAATGAGGCATTTTTTGCTGAAATGGAATTGGGAAATTACTACCCCATTACTTATCAAGAAGAGCTAGAGTATGTGGAAGAAGAGATAACCGATGAAGTCCTCTTGTTATTATGTAGCCCATCGGCCAACTTAGCCTATGCACCCTAGAGTACAAAAAATTTGATATAATTAGAAGATGACGAGTCTTTTGAAGGTGGTAACTTACGACTGCTAAACGGATTCTAGGATTTCATGGAGAAGTGCATACAAGATCAACTCAATCTAAGAGTAAGGATGGACTTGCAAGAGCTTTTGCTACCCAGCTGGTGCAGGGTTCACAATGTTGCACACTCTGAATTTGAGTGTTGCTTGTGTCAAACGATAGTAGAGCACATCAAAGGACAAGCCACATTTCAAAAGTAGTCATCGATTGAACAACCTACCACCAATTATGATGAGCTTGTTCCCATTCTAGGGATGACGAGTGCATATGAGAAACCTAGAAAGAATGAAGGTCTGATTGGCCCAAAATTTAAAGAACCTTCCATGTTTTGGACACTGTGTTTCAATGGATCTAAGTCCAAGCAGGGAGCTAACGTCATATTTGAACTCATTAGCCCCACGAGTAAGACCTACTTTGTTGTTCATAGACTCTAGTTCTATTGTACCAATAATGTAGCGGAGTATGAAGCGTTGATTCATGGTCTCTTAATGGCATTGAGAAAAGAAGTCAAAATGTTGCAAGTGTTTGGTGATTCTGAACTGGTAGTGAAACAAGTTAGGAAATTATATTCCAGCCATGACAAAAGGCTAGCAAACTATAGGCATAGAGTTTGGGATCTTTTGGAAAGCCTAGATGCATTCAATATACAGCTAATTCCTCATTATTTGAACCATACTATTGATGCCTTGTCTCAAGAAACCAACACACTATTGACAACCTCTGTCTCGACTCAAGAGATTCATGGTATAGCTTACTTCCACCCTAGCTGTGTCAGATAATGTTACCCATTTCCAAGTATTCAATGATGATAAGCATATCTTGGAAATTATCACTAGTTCTAATGTGTTTGCAATGAAAATAATTGATGAAATTGATCTTGAAGAAGCGGAATTAGATATACAAGGGATCATCAACCTCAAATCCAATACGATCCATAGAGGAATGATTCAGCTTGAGCACATATTTGAACTGGATCAGATCTGAGACCAAGATTAGCAAGCAAAGAAAGACTCTGTAAACAACCAGTGTGACACTCATAACCTCAGAACAGTTGAGGAAGTTAAAAATTTGTTCATTAGAAAGGTATGCATGCTAGAAGAGAAGAAAGTAATTATTGATGCCTTGCATAAATATCATGATGTGGTAGCATGGATTTATGAAGAATTAAATACTTATGATACCTCCATTATCACGCACACTATACCCCTTAAGCCAGATGTGCGACCATTCCGACAATGACAACATCCCATCAACGCATTGCTGGAACCCATTATTTACAAGAAAGTGCAAAAGTTATTGTCGGCCAGAATCATCTTTCCTATCAAACACTTGACATGGGTGGCCAATTTGGTCCTAGTTAGGAAAAAGAATAGAGAAATCAAATTGTGTGTGGATTTCCACAATTTGAGCAAAGCTTCAGAGAAGGACAACTATCCCAGGTACCCTCCCTCGATGAGGTATTGTAGATTGTTGATGGATACTAGATGATGTCCTTCCTCGACAGATATTCTGGATACAACCAAGTGATGGTGCAGTGTGAAGATCGGCATAAGACAACATTCGCCACCAAGTGCGGAACCTTTACACACAGAAGGATGTTGTTTGGGCTCATCAATGCTGGCGCCACTTTCCAGTGTGCAATGGACATAGCCTTCAAGGATTTGATTGAAAGATGTATCATCATTTACATGGATGATCTTATAGTGTTTTCCAAGATATGAGGTGATCATGTTTCCAATCTGTGCAAATTCTTTCAGAGGTGCCAAGAATTTGGGATTTCGCTCAATCTAAAGAAATGTATCTTTGAAGTCACATAGGGAAAGTTGCTCAAGCATGTTATTTCAAAATGAGGAATCTTCATAGACCCCGAGTGCATCTAGTCCTTGTTGAAGATTTAGCTACCATGCAACAAGAAAGAATTGAAATCTTTCTTCAAAAAGATAAATTTTGTCAGGAAATTCATCACGGGTCGGGCTTTGCTAAAATTGTTAATCCACTTAATTCCATGATGAAACAAGATTCCAAGATTGAGTGGACTTCAGAAGCAAAGAAAGCCTTTGAAGAAATCAAGAAAGCCATTGTCGAGGCACCTATGCTAGTCAGCCCAAATTATTTAAAGCCCTTCTAGATTTACTCATTTGCTTTAGATCATTCATGTGCCAACATTTTAACACAAAAAGATGATGAAGGAAATGAGCACCCAATTTCTTTCATGATTGGTCCCTTAAAGGATGTTGAATTAAGATACCATAATGTGGAGAAGTAGGCATATGCTCTTGTTAGCGGGGTCAAGAAGTTTAGACATTACATCCTACAGAACAAGGTGTTTGCCATTGTGCCAGACCTAGTAGTAAAAACGTTTTTAATGCAAAATGAGCTAGGAGAAAGAAGAGCAAAATGGGTCACACTATTGCAAGAGTATGACATGGAAATTTAGCCAATCAGGTTGGGAAGAGGACAAGCCTTGAGTAGAACGATAGCTGAGACAATGGCTGAAGTAGGACTTGAGCTTATGGTTTGGCAGTATCAACTTGAAGATGTCTCCCTAGGGGAGTGGTACGATGATATCATCTATTACTTGCTGAATAACAAGTGTCTTCCTCATTTACAGGGAGTATATAAGTGTGCCCTTAGACTGAAGAGTAGCATTTATATGCTGCATGGATCTATCTTATACAAAAGGAACCACAGAGTGTACCTTTGGTGCCTCGAGAAAGAAGAAGCAACATGCGTGCTAAAAGAATTTTATGATAAATTTGGTACCAGTCATGGGTTTGGTCCTTCTACTACTCATAAAATCTTTCGAGCAGGATATTATTGGCCTAATGTCTTCAAAGACACCCACAGCCATGTTCGCACATGCCACATTTTCCAAACCGTTGCAACCAAAGAGAGAAATGTTGTTGTCTCATTGCAACTAGTCCTAGAGATAAGACCATTCACGCAATAGGGTCTCGAATTCATTGTTCTGGTAAGCCTACCATCATCTATGGGTCACAGGTACATTCTGACTACCTCTAATTATTGTACTAGATGGACATAAGCTATTGCATGTAGGGAATGTACAATAGAGGTAGTTATAAATTTTCTTGAAAGTTTTATTTTAAATCATTTTAGTTTCCTGTATGTGTTAGTATGTGATAATAGCCCTGCCTTCACCTCACTTAAGTTCGCTAGTTGGGCCTTCGATTACGGTAATTTTCTTAAGTTTGCTTCCAACTACTATCCTCAGGGCAATGGCCTGATGAAATCCACAGACATGAACCTCATCACTATCATCAAAAGGCTACTTGATAAGAGCCCTAAGGATTGGCATACCCAACTCTACTTTTCCCTTTGGGATGATCGCACATGCCACAAGGCCTCCTTAGGAGATTCCCTGTTTCACCTTGTTTATGGCCTGGAGCCTATGTTCCCGATTCACCTAAAAATCCCCACCCTCCAATTCATTAATACCTTATATGAAGAAGGGGATCGAAGAGAAGCTTGTTGGCTGAGTTGCTCCATTTAGAAGAAGTACACGATCATGCCATTGAAAATTTCACCAAACATTAGGGCGTGGTCAAAAGATGGTCTGATTGACGAGCCAAAGTCAAGGCCTTTAGAATTGTTGATCTAGTCCTATGTTGGGACAAGGCCCATGAGAAAAAAGGGGGACATGAAAAATTCGACAAGCTCTGGCTTGGCCCCTTTCAAATTGTTTAAATCCTCGGATATAATGCTTTTCGCCTCAAGACCTTAACTTGTGAAGATGTCCCGTTGCCAGTAAATGGGCAGCACCTAAAGCATTACTTCCAAGCTTGAGCTTGTCTGAGCTGCTCCTATAAATATCTGTATATAGGTTAGTTTAGGTTGTTATTGGTTTTCTTTGTTTTGCCACTTTGTGCTGCTTTTGTTTTGCTCGTTTCTAGGTTGTTTTACTTTGATGAGGGTGTCTCTGTGTTCCTGATACAGTGGTCGTGCTCTTTCAATGAATGGTTGACTTCGCTGCTAGCTCTTAGTGTTCTTTGGATAACTATTCACTCTTAACTCTTAGCCTTTAATTGCTACTATGGAGAAGTTTCCTTACTTGAACTCACGCTTGACCTAGAACTCAACCCTTTATTGAATCCTTTCACATTCATCTCGAATCCTACAAAAAGTACATTAATTATTTCCAAGGAGCTATGCAATGACTGCTATGAAGGCGAGGCAAGTGAAAAATCTTAAACCTGCTTCAGTGACCACTGTGGTTCCAAACCCACTATAAGCTTTAATCCTTACACGGTTGAGCAAAAGAAGTAATATCAAAGAATATCAAAAGAAATAAATGTTAAAAACTAAGCAACTGGGTGGGTGTGCCGATAACTATATCAGGGCTATGGACGCTTGGCTAGTAGTAGAGAAATGTTTGTGGGATCATAGCGACAACTCCATCGGGGCTATGGATGCTTGACTGGTAGCGGGGTAATGTCCAGGTTACTTTTGGAGTTAGATAATTAGTGTAGCTTGCTCGGCCTGATTAACTGCCATTGGTCATAGTCTCTAAGGAGAGGAAATAAATTCACTATTTACAAACACTTCTGAGACACTTTTGTGTTCTGATTCAATTAATGATTTTATTCCCCTTCGAGTCTTTTAGTTCACCTTTGGAAACCGGCCCTTGGACTACAAAACCAGAGATTCTAGGTACTGAATGAACACTTATCCTTAGAACGCTCGAGAGCGTTCCCCAATGGAGTCGCCATTTTTTGTGCCTATAGCACATACACCTCATTCAGAATGAGGACCTTCTTTCTTTTTCCTTCATCGGGTCACTTTTTGTTGTTGCCTCATTTTGCGTGCCCCTTATTTTTGTGTTTTAAGTGTTTGGTGAGCTTTAGAGAAATCATCTTGAAGTGACCATGTTCTCCACCCTCAAATTTTCAAGGCTTTAGGCCTTTACGGAACTCCCTTGGTTGTTTTCTTTCATTCCATAGAACTGATGTCCCTGGAGCAATTCATGTCCACCCCTGCGCACAGCCCCATGTGGGATTCCTTGGTTCCTTGACCATTCTGAATGGCCTTTGCATAGCGACCTTCTGTGCCATGATACCCGCCTTACCGATTGTCATTTTCATTGCTAAACAATCGAACGGCCAAGCCCCAACTACCATCCACCCAACCGACTTCATCGTTCCCATGGCCGGTTTCAAATTGACTACCCACCAACCTTCAATGCCACTATACAAACATTAATGAGGTGCATTAAATACACCATTTTTTATAAATAACTCAATTTGAGCTATCATTTTCACTTGTCACTTGTTTAGAGCGAGTCATAGAGCCTCCTACCAACATCGTTGTCACGCCCACCGAGTTGATTTGCTGATCCGAAGCTTTTGCTGATTGTTTGCTCATATTTCTTCATCAGGACTCACAGATAGGTTTTCTTCCATGAGCCATGTTTACATTTTCTTCAATTTTCATATAAAATTGCTAAATTTGAAGGAAGAAAACCCGAAGTTTAATTAGAGTAAATTATGGCAACAAAAACCTATAACTTCAAATTTCAAAAACTTCAAAGATCACCCTATAGCCTGCGTGCGAAACTCCTAGTTGTTACGGTCGTTCTTCAACCAGAGCATCTGTGCTCTATGGGTCCACATCATAATCATCGTCATCACCTTCTTGTAACAATGCTTAAACTTGAAATGGTAGATGCCCTCACCAGGTCCGGCCCAGCGGAAAGCCCCCACAATTTGGTCGTCTTGAATTTACTAAAATTCATGAGCTTAAAATGAAGGTCCATTGATCTCCTCGGGTCCACATCTGTGGGCTTCCACCTACAAAGTTCCTTTTCAAACTTCATCGTTCCAAATAGCAATCTAACCATAGCCTCCCGATGATCAGATCTCGCCCCTGACATTGCCCATTGAACTTGACCACTCTAAATGCCTAAGTCTCAATCCATTGTGGGCCTTGCCTTGTGGACTTACGTCTGAGGATCCACGTGGCTACCTAGACATTATGACTGGCCTTTGCACACCGACCTTCTACACTGCAGGTTCTGAGCTCTCCGCATCTATCTGAATCAAAATGAAGTAACAAACCTTAGGCAGATTGGCTTTTGCAGGTGGTTGGTCGTGGGCTTCCATCTCACCCCCACCATTCAAGGTGTCCATCGACCTCTGTTGGCCCGCTATGCAGGGCCCAACCCTACCGTCTCCCTCTGACTATTCAATAACAAATGAGAAAGCCCAAGCTCCATGTGGACCATCTCCTATGGGTGGCTGGTTATGGACTTCCATTCCACTCCTGCTATCCCAAAACGTCCATGGACCTCCGTCAGCCTACTATGTAGAGCTCGACCTTGCCATCACCTCTAGACTAACTGATGATGCACAAAGTGAATGTCAAAGCCCTTTGTGGACCCAATCCTGTGAGGCTCCCTTCCCAGACTTTCATCTGGCCTTCGTTGTCTTGAATGATTAACACCCACTATCTACCTGCACCTTTCGGCCTGCATCCTTCTTAGCAATTCGAGCCTTAAAGATAAATCATTTTTCATCCTCTGAACTTGTGAATCCTGCAGTGTGGGATGCTGCCTGCGGGGCGTCGTCCTACTAGAGCCATTTCAACAACCAGGCCTCAAACAACTAGGCTGCCCTATGATTCTGCATGACCAAAAGATGCATTTGAAAGCCCCCAAAACATCAAAGTGAGTTTGACCCATGTTCCAAAATGGGTTGATCTCCTCGATGGACCCCACTTTATGTCCAGCTATTAATGTGGGTCAGGACATGTGGGCCGTCGTCCCCTAATTACCATCCCTTCTGCAGTTCCCTTCAAAATGTCCATCAGCCCAGGGAAGTTTGCACCCCTGGGCCTACATTGCAATAACTTCCTCCAATAAAAGGCTAATGCTAATCTAAAGGAGATGTTAGGACATTAAATGGTGAATTATCTAATGTAACATCATTTTGAGGAATTTTGGCTAACTTTCCCTTTGTTTCCATGCTTGAATGTGCTTACTTCTCTCTTTCACATAGGATATATGTAACTAGGTTCAGGACCTTCGGAGGTGGCCATGGAGAAAGAAAAATGAAAGAAGCCAGCCAAAGTACCCCGAGGACAAGGAGAGCCCCTTAACTTTAAACTCACCACAACTTGGAGGGAAATATCAGACACTAATCTAGGACACATAGATATTAATGAATTCAAGCAAAGGGTCCAAATCAACCCTACAATAGAAAATGCTAGATAGATTAGAAGTAGTGGATTGGCCAAAGCTATTGGTTTCCCGCCCGCTCTCATTGCTCCTAAGCTTGTGGTGGCTTGCATGGAGGCATATCAAGAGGACACAGAAAGAATAGTAAACAAAGATGGGAATGTTTTAGCTGACCTATCTACCAAATCAATAGGGAAGACCTTCCACATCCCTACCTTTAGATAGATGGAGGAAGCATCCAAGGAATATGGAAAGAAAATGTGGGATGAAGACCCCCTCAAATACAAAAATATCATCAATTAGTATTGGTTAAAAGAAAAGAGGGGTAGTGTAGCTAAGGTACCCCAAAAGCTCTTCTGCATCGACTTCTACAAGGATTACCATGATTTGGTAACCCTATTAACTAGAGTTATGGGCCTTTTGACCACATCTTACATTCAGGAATGGATGCTATACTTCATTGAAGAGATCCTCTGAGGGAAATCCAAATTCTATTGGGCAAGAATGATCAGTAATTTCTTGCATGAGAAATCTGTGGCTGTGAAAAAGACTCAATGATTCTATATGACATCCTACTTGGTCTATCTTCTTGCTGACCGAATGGAATACAGAGGCTTGTTTGTAGCTCCAAGCGAGACTCTAGGGATGGAGTTAAAAGTAAATGATAAGTATACCTAGCTTCAATATAGAAACTTTAAAATGGATTATTCCAAGGTCAATGACGCCTTCATAGGCCATATTATCAGACTACTTGGAGGTGATTTTGAAAGGAGAGTCACCCACACTGTGAATGCTTACATCCACCGGTTTGGCTTCCTGTTCATACAATTTCCAATGTTTTCCTACATACGAGTCGTGGCTTTCGTAGAGAAACCATACAAGATTCCTTGATACCTAAATGACTGGATAATATTTCTTGAGCTCTCCTAATAGCTACAGCATGTATACAAACTCCTAAGTGAAAATCATAGAGCGGGGATTCCCTATCCACTTTCCTTTGGCCAAGGAATGTATGAGCTCCACACATCCCAATGTGTGGACTATTCTGATAAAGAACTTGTGGAGTATAACCTAGAGCTCTACACTGTCGGGTCATAGATGGATCCATATGGAAAGCTCAAGAAGATGGTCGGGATTGAACACGCCCACATACATAGTGTTGAAGAATTTTGGACTAACTACAGGGATGATAAAGAAGTGTGAAATGAGGAACTATATGTGCATGATGATGTACTTTTTCAAGAAGGTTAACTTGTTCCCTATGCCAGATCAAGTGGTGGGGGATGAAAATATAGTAATTGACCCTTGATACGGTGCAGTTGCCAACTGCCCACTGCTGTTAATTGACTGGAATGAAGAATAGGTCAATGACCTCAATATTCTGATGAAGCCAATAGAGGCAAGGACAAAACAATGGATCGATGGGTAGATCGCCCAATTGGAGTTACAAGGAGTTGCCCTGACATATGGAGAACTTGAAGATGAACAAGGAAGTGAGACTGATAGTGGGACAGTCGCTGCCCCATCTAGAGAAACTTTGAAATCTCCTCCCACCACAAGGTTGAGAAAGAGAAAAGAGATGACTAAAAGGAATCCTAAACCCAGGGTGTATTCAAGGAAAGCCTCGGAGGGTGAACCCTCAAAGAAGCCAAAAACATTAGGTAGTTTCACAAAAATTCCCACCATCTAGGAGGACCTGCTCTGAGAAGGAAAGAGAAAGAGGTCGAGCAACTAAAGTCTCCACCTACTCCCTCCACTCTTGCAGTCACCGCTACCACTACATTTCCAAAACTGTTGCCCCTTTTCCTACTTCTCCACCCCTTGTGGATATCTCAGTCCACCTTGCTTCCACCCCACCTATTGCACAAGTCATGGTAATATACTCTACCTATGCCACTACCTCTTCACCCACCTCTTCCCCCATGTATCTGTCATCATCCCTTCCACTAGCTACAACAACAATTCCAATGCCTTCTCTATCGCTCCTGAAGCCTTTTCCCACCACATGCATAATATCCCAACGAAACTTCCTATGTTGTTAATGAACCCGACAATACAAGATACCTTGGCACAGTTACTTGCAAACCTCCCTGTCCCTCCTCCTCCAACAAAACCACCAGAAATGAAAGTGAACGTGCAGATATCAGAAGAGCTAGAGAGACAAGAAAGGGAAGCTACCAAACAAATAGAAGAAGAATTAGATGACTTCCATGAGCATCCCGAGTATCAACATTTGACAATTGATGAAGTGGTATGGGAAGAGGAAGAAACACAATCATCTGAAGAAGACACTAAAGAGTCGGGAACCCGGTATATTGTGGAAACATTCGACCAGGAGCTAGAAGAAGAGCTTGCCAAACAACTCAAGGATGTCGGAGAAGAGGAAGAGAAACAACCTCTTGAAGAAGAAAATAAATCAGATGAGAAAATGGATGAAGACACTAAGCCTCCAATTGGGGAACAAGGTAAAAGCCCCAAGCATGATCAAGGGATGCCTCCTCAACATGAAGTAGCAGAAAAGGAAAAAGAAGAGCAAGAGGAAGACAAGCCTGAAAAAGAGGCTGAGGCTATGAAGAAAAGCTTAGGAATAGAGCATCATGAATCTAACATGGGCATGACCAAGAAGAAGAATAGAAAACTACTGAAGGTGGGGACAGCCCCAAAGAACACACAACTACTGAATCCCCACATAAAGAAACTATTTTCATTCGGGACTTCAATGAAGAAGAAGAAGAAAAGACAAAACACGAAGCTCCGGGTGACAAAGCAATAGAAATACAACGCACCCATGGAAAAGAAGGTGATCATGAGTTGCCAAAAGGGGAATCTCAAATGCTAGAATGGCTAGAGAAATAGTTGGAGAAGAAAACCCCAACCCCAAAGGATCCGAGGGCAAGGATAGAGGTAATCTTGGCTCAAGCCCAAATAAGCAAGAAGAAGGAGAAGAAGCCAAAGGTCAGATCCCATCTGAAAATGGATGTGTCTGGATCCTAGACAATGCAGATAGCCATCCCAGTGATGGGAGAAAAAGGGGTAAGCTACAATATCTCTACCCTTGATTTAGCGATAGCAACAAGAGAACAAAAGATCGACCATCTTCAGGGGTCTATCACCACCATTGTGCACCAAATGCAAAAAGATAAGACTTCCAAGGAGGACTTAAAAGTACAAGTGGTGGATCTAACAACTTACATCCAACAATGGTCGCCAGTTGAAGATTTCCCACCACGTCCTCAGTACCACCACAACTACTATCCAAGGACCACATTGACCAATTGGAGAAGAGAAAGAACTGGACAAATACCATAGAGGATTGGTTCTGATAAGTCCTCTATAATGGAAACATGGGCATAGGCCATGCTATTAGGACAAAAAACAAATTCTTGGAGGTACAAAAGATACTCGAGGGAATAAGGAAATTTTGCACTGACTTCCCAGAGCTATATAGAATCACATATCCCAAACTTGAGGCTATTCTCAAGATATCTGATAAATCCTAGGAGAAGGAGTTTTATTTGGTAGAGGGTGACCATTGGCTCGTAGAGACATGGAAGTTGAGCCTAGATCACAAGAAGGAAGTGTTGGAGTGAGTGCTCCAGGAAGTGGAGTTGAGTATCAATTGGGTCAAAGAAATCAAGGCAACCTGTGAAGAATACCTAAGGCTAATGACAAATTTTGATGTGCCCGTCGTTGAGCTAGACCTAGAGAAAATAAATCCCTACTTTCACAAGAAAATGGAGAACGGGACCACGGATGCACTTACACCCAATTTTATGGGATTTGCTACATGATTCTTCACCCTATCTGAATAGGTGATAAATAATGCACAAAAGCATGACAAGGACAAGGATGTACTCACTAGCAGATCAAGGAAGTTGAACTTTCAAGTGATTCAGTCAGATATATTGGAGTGGAATAAGCTCTAGGCTTTGATCGTAAATTTTGTGGAATATTCCATAGTAAAGAAGAGTGAGGGAAATCCCATCATAGATGATGAGTTCCTCACAAAATAGCTACAACAAAAGAGGAAATCAACAAGAAGAAAAAATGACTAGTTTTGTCACATGAGGACAAAATAGGAAAAACATAAAATGTAATTTTAAATTGTAAAATATTTGGGGGTAGGTGAAACCCTAATTTGTAGTGAATCTTGGCCACACAATGGGATTGAATCTTGGCCATTCACTTTTCTTTTTGAACACTATAAATAGTGGGTCTCCTCTCATTTTCAAGAGAGAGTTGACTTATTGTAAAGACATGCTGCTAGAATTTTAATAGAAATTCATTGGCTGTTGGTGGATTCTTGAGTTCCAACTTCATGTTACATGATTCTTCTTCTCATAGTTAGTTAATTTGAATAGATTTACTTTGATGTTTATGATTTTTGCAAGTTATTAGTAAGCTAGTTAATGTTGTGCATTGATATTGAAGAATTATGTTGTGTGTTGGCAACCTTCCTTGTCCATACTTTTTGTTTCTTATTGATGATACATAGTTGTGTAAAGTTAGTCTAGACATAAACTAAAAGCTACACCAAGTTTCTATCTTTATTCATGCTTATGGTGAATGAATGGTTGAATATCTGTAGTCCTTAGATGCTTGCACTAATTTTATGAGACTGTGAAGTAATCTGGTTAAGTGGAATTAAGTTTTAGGAAGGTTTTCCATAGTAGGGTCCTCCATTATCACTGTTCATTGCTATTTTCAGGTCTAGGAACTTCTCCCTTCCCCTGCCCTTTTTCCTTTTTTTTAATAGTGACTTTGAACAAGGTTCATTACACATTGTAAAGCCAAATTTGAACCCAAAGTAAGAGTTCTAAATTGCTATTTGAACCTGTAACAATTGTGCAATAACTTTCCCATCTCGAGAACTCCATTTTAAGATCCCATTCTCCTCCGAATTAACTCTGTAAGTCTGCCCTGTGATTACCAACAAAATCACATCGAACCAATTGAGATATTCCAAGCATGTCATGACCTGACACCCGAGAGACCTTGGGGTAATTTTTAGTAACTTGTTGTTGGAGATTTCCTTTCAAGAGAGGTAGTGAATTCATGTGTTGCCTATGTTGAGAAGGTGCAAAAACACCCATAACACCTTTAGTGCCTCATACATAATTCGAAAAGAAGTTGCATATTTGAAAAGCTAATAAAAAAAATGTTGCAAATTTGAGGCAAATTTCTCTTAGGGAAATTGAGAAATCTCAGCTCATGAGAGGGGCTTGTGAAGGAAGGATATTGTGAGAGTTTGAGAGAAAAGAAAGGAGTTTTTTGTAGAGTTTGAGAGGCCATGAAAGGAAAGGTTTGTTGCAAATTTTTATGACATGATATTGTTTGTAATTTGTTGTTGATTTCAATAAAATGAAGCATGCATATTGTTTTCAATCTATTTGAAATCTAGTTGTTGTGAGTGTGTATGTCTGGTAGAGGAAGTCCCTTTTCATCAATTGGTATCACAGTGGGTAATCCTAAGAGTGGAGAGAATCCACCAGGACTATGGGAGAAGAATTGGTAAAGAGTGAAGAAGCCTTGAGAGTCCATTGATTCTATGGGAATCATGTTGGGAATAATTTTTTGGAAAATTTTCTTGGAGACATGGAGAGAATTTGTTGATGAAGAAGGAATATTTGAAGCTATAAAAAGTGAAACAAGAACCCATCCAAAGGAGCGATTTGTTCTGAATTGTGTGCAATTCTAGTGGAAAGTGTTGTAATGTGATGGTGGACAGTGATAGTAGAAATAATTTGGCTGCATTGGAAATAGTTGAGAAGCTAAAATTGAAGAGGATGAAGGACGTTAAGCCATACTATGTCTCTTAGTTGCAAGGAAGCTATCCAATTCAAGTAAGTGAACAAAGCATTGTGAATTTTCACATTGGAAGATAGATGGATGAAATTGTATGTGATAGAGTACCCATGGATGTTTGTCACATTTTGTTGGGTCAACCTTGGCTTTGGGATAGGGAAGCTATACATAATGGTAACAGTAACACTTATAGCATAATCAAGGATGGGAAGGAATATGTGTTGAATCCATTAAGGGATAAACAAGAGAAAATGGTAAAAGAAATTGTAGTAGTATGCCCTAATGATTGTATGAAAGAAGAAAGTTAAATGTACTAAAATGCATACCCTTGCATTTTCACACTTATTTGGACCCACCTTGCTTTATTTATGCTTCTTTATGGCATAATTGTCCCTATCTTGCATCCACAAGCCTAATAAACTATATATTTTTATGGAAAATATCGACAAACATCAAAAGATAAATGATCATTTAATGATTTTGTCTATCCCTAATTTGTGGAGTGGGACTAAAACACCACCTAGGGTGTCTTTGTCCTCCATGGGTCTTGGGACCCTAATTTTGAATGTACCTAAAGAGGTCCCTTTTTGGAGTCTGTGCCCCAAGATTTGAACCTTGGGACTAAGATGCCACCTAGGGCATCTTAGTCCTCCTTGGCTTATTTTGGGATTCAATTTCAAATCTTGGTGGGATTTAGCCTCCTTTATTTAGTGAATTCATATGTCAGCTTGGTGTGATGTAATTTAGGGATATTAATCATGAATAACTATAAATACAAGGTTACTCAACTCATTTTAATAACAAGCATTTAAGTATTCATTACTAAGGAAATTTTATGCATTCAAGAGCAATTCATCAAGCATTTGGATCCATCATTATGATTCAAGCATCATTTCAAGGGTTTAGTGCATCCACTCATGTTGTTGAGCCAAGATTATGGGTGTAGCATTGAAGATATATTTACAACCATTGTTCACCTCAAATTCAAGGATCCAAGATCTACATTCCTCAAGGAAATAACATGGTAGATTGCAGATTTGCTTCACAAGACATCATCCAAGGTGATATCATTTACATATTTCATATTCCATGCTTCATTCCATGCATTTCATCATTTGGTTTAATTACCTACAAGGGGATTGAGCAAGGTAAACCACCAGTTACTAACAATCAACAAGTTTTTCCCCTTTTGCATGTTTGTGATTGCAAGTTTTACGTTGAAGACTTGAAGATCATTTGGAGTGAAAAGTTGTAAAAGTTGCAAAGTTGCATTACAAAGTTGTCATCTTCACATAAACTTGCCTACAGGCTAAATCCAGAAGTTTTAGAATTTGAGATCTAAAAAGAAGCAATTGCAGACCTTGGAGCCTAGGGTCACATTCAAAGTTTTTAGAAATTGAAAACAGGAAAAACACACCTTGGGTGTCTTAGTCCTACCAGGCATATTTTTCAGAGATTCTTTCAGATCTTCTTCTAGCATTTGAAGATTCTGCATTCACCCCAAAAATAAATAGCAGGAGTAAGACAATAGTAAGGTTGTCTAAGTCCTCCATAGCACTTTTTGATAACAATTTCACATTTTTGAAATCCTCATCACATTTCCAAACTTTCCAGGTAGACATACCCTAACTTGGTGTAGCTTAATTTCATCATTTGATCTCATTATTTTGCTTGAATTGCTTGATTTTGTAGGTTGAATGCTTATTTTTCTTTTCCAAGCATTTGCTTGGTGGTGAACTCCTTGAATCCTATAAGAACCCCTCCTAGGTCCTCTTCATTGAGAATTGACACACCTTGTGAGGTTGCTATTCAATCCAATTAGGACTCCTAAGACATTATTGAATGATAATAGGAGAAAAGTTGTGTTCTATGACATAGGTTGTAAAGCATCTCCATTTTCCTATTAATCATTTTGGTGAACCCAACTGTTTTGAGCATTCATTTTCTAATTTGGAGTCCATTACATTCCTAAATCTAGGTTGCATTCATTCTTGCATTGCATCTTCCATTAGTGAAATTGCATCTAAGGTTTCTCATATTTAGTGAAATTGCATTTAGGGTTTCTCATATTGGCATTAGTGAAAGTGCATACAAGTTGCATTTTTCTTTCTTACATCATTGAAAATTTGAAAAAGTACATTTTTACTCATCCTAATTACATTTAGGAACATTACTATTGCATACCAAATTGAAAAAATTGTATTCACTTTTGTATCCAATTGATCTCATTAGTTACTTTTTCTTATCTTCATTTGCATAATTTTCTATTTCCAAACATTAGGTCCCTGGGTAGGAAATCTGGGAACACTGTTAACAACTCAAAATTTGTTGTTTTTTCTATAAGAAACCTCCCCTAGGACAAAAATACCTTTACTGGCGTCTTAGTCCCTCTTTGGGTTTTTACCTCAGAATCCTGTCTGAGTTGATTTCATTCTATATCCATTTTTTGGAACCTTCAAATTCCTTCAGTAGGACCAAGACACCCTTATTGGCATCTAACTTCCTATCAAGTTTGAAGCTGTAGTTTCTAGGGTTTAAATATGCTTTTTTGTGCTTCTATTTGCTGCCATTGGTTACTTGTTTCAGTGGGTTGACTTTCTGTTTCATGCATTTTACTAAATCTATCTTAAAGTGCTTCATTTCATGTATTTCTTAATTCTAAATTTGTATTTACAACATTACATCCTTTAGATCATTGCATATTATACATAATCAGCTAATTACCTTGTTTGAAATTTGAAATTTGCATTTATACATTACATTTTGGGACTTTACATTACATTTTGAGTTTGCATAGATTATTTTTAAAAAAAATTAATATCTATCCTTTCCAAATTTGCAAAGAAAAAGTTAGTCAATAACCATGTTAGTAATTCATTCAATGCATTCCCTAGTTATGAGAGTTTGTTAGTGCAAGAGAGTGAAAATGGCGATGCTTTCCTTAAACCTACACCCCCTCTTATCTCTCCTATTTGTGGGAATGATGTGATATAATATTTTGCAAGCATAGACAATCATGATGATCATAATTGTTCTTCTCCCGATACCTCTCCTTTTAGAGACAAAGGTATCTTGGTGAAAGAAGATACAATCATTGAGAATCACGAACCTCTTCCTTGTTCTTCTCCTCATCCCCCTTGGGAAGATATTATGGCACAAGAGAATGATATCATATACACATTCCTAAACATCACCTTACCTATCCTCCATTCATCCCCTCCTTATGAGCATGTCCTAGTTAAAGAGGATGAAAACATAGATAAACATGAAAATCACATATATTCCTGTCCTAGTTGCGAAGACAATACTATGATTGATGAAAATCTTATGTTTTCCTCTTCCCCTGGAGAAAACCTTATTGAACAAGACATTCCAACCATTAATAACTGCATTGCATGTAATGAATTCATTAAAGACAAAACAACCTTTGAATGCCACAAACATTTTATTTATGGTTCTCCTAAAAACTCTCCCCCTTTAGAAGATATCATGGTGCAAGACAATGAAAACATTGACAATAGTAATTCCATAGATGAAGATGATGAAGTAACATTAGAATCCTCTTCACTAAGAGATCATGAAAATAAGGATAATTCTTCTAAGGTTATGCACATTAGATACCCCTTGGAGTAGTATCCTGAGCCTAAACTTATCATTTATCCACCCTCTCAAAAACCACAAGTTCAAAAAAAAAAATTCCTTATCCTCAAACCACCTAAGAACAATGTTTCGCAACAACTGAGTTATAATACCGTTGCTCATACATACAACACTAGGAACAATCTGCAACAAAGAAAAACACCTTCAACATCCCTACCATTGCCTAATCCTATCTTGCCTAGTGCCCCTCATTTTCCTTCACAAAGTGGAAAGGAGTATGATCTTGTTGAACAACTTAAGAATACTCCCACAAAGATGTCACTTTGGGGCCTAGTTCAAAATTCACCTAACTATCACACTATGCCTCAAAATTACTTACAACAAGTTCTATCCCTTCTAATGTGCAACTGAATGACATAGCAACCATGATTCAAGGAATGAATGTTGATATTTTTTCCACCAAAGTGAGCTCCCTACTTTGGAAGTACAAAAACACTATGCTCCTTTCATGATAATAGCTCAATACAATACGAAAGGGACAAAATGAACCCTTGTGGACAATGGCTCAGCCTTAAATGTGTGTAGTGCAAGCCTTTTGGATAAACTTGGTGTTGATAAATAAAAAATTCAACTTGAATCTTTATCTATTAAGGGATTTGATAATGTGGGAAAGAAATCGCTTGGAGTGATCACTTTACCTATTACAATTGGAAAGGCTACCTTACAAACCACTATTCATGTTATGGCTCACAATCTGCCATATAATCTTCTTTTGGGAAGGTCATGGATTCATGAGATGCATGTGGTGCCTTCTACACTTCATCATAAAATGAAGTATGTCTACAACAACAAAGTGTACACACTCAAGACATTGATCCTGAGCCTTATAGTTTCTCACAACTCAAGAAAAAAGAGAATCCCTTGAAGACATTAACACCAACTACACAAGTGGAACCCGTGCAACAAAAAGACAAAGAAAAACACATTGAAGAAGTCATGAAGCTATTAGACGATGATTGGGATTCCTTGGATTTTGCACCTAGCTTTGATGGGAAATTAAATATCATAATAAAGAAGTGTGATAAATAAAAAATGGCAATGTAAACACAAAACTCCAAAGACCCTTCAAAAGCATCCACCTCAACAACTTTAGAAGAAAAAGAAAATTACACAACAAAATTTGATGAACTTAATTATGAGCAACCACCAAATCCAAAAGAAATCAAGAATCTTTATGGAAAAGACCTTGCAAACTTATGAAAAAACTTGGTTATAGTGGAAAAGGATGTGGTGCTAAAGAAAAAGGTATTTGTTTCCCCATAGATCCACACACACATGAAAAGACTAGTGGTCTTGGTTATTGCCCCTCGAAAGAAATAAAAAGGCCTTCACTTAATATCAACACTATCACAAAAGATTCTTCTAAGACAAATTTAATAGTAGTGCATCCTGAACTGATAGACACTGTGTGTGTAAAATATGTGAATGAGTAATAAAACCACACAATCAATGAAGCATTACATTAGAGAATTCAAATAAAAAATCTAATCAAATTGAAACAAATAAATTCTCTCAAATCATCCCATTTTTCTCTATCTCCAGGGATTTTTCAAATCATTGTGGCTCTCAAATTTTTGGTATGCACAAGAATTTTCAAATGGAAACCTAAAGAATGAGATGTTGGAAATGCAATAAACCTTTCTACATGATTGATTGCTAAATTATATGATAATGTTGCTATGATAATGATGTCATGATGTTGTTGATGAAAGTGATATGGAAATGATGGAATTAACTATTACAAACTAAGATACAACTAAAGATAAATCCATGATTCTAAAATAATTGCTTCTAAATTCTAATTGCTAAATGCTCACAATGCCAAATGCTCACAATGCCAAATGCTCACAAATGCTCTAATGAAAATTCTGCAGAGTAAGATTTCTCAAGAGTGGGATATGAAATGCTATAGAATGAGGCTGCATTTATAGGATTTCCAAGGCATATTACAATGTGGCAGCAACCAACGGTCAAGATTTTAGCTGGAGAGATTGAGGGTGGAGGATGAAGAAGTTGGAGAGAATAAAGGAGATGGTAACCTTTAGGGAAAAAATTGCCAAGTGTTTAGAAGAATAAATGGAGGAGGATAGCAAAGTGTCCCAAAGTTGTTTTAGAATTTGTTGAGGAAAAAGCCCAACTTAAACAAATTAAAATATTCAATTTGTTGAGACACATGACATGATGAGGTGGAAGGAGGAAAGAGTTGTAGACATGTGACTAAATTCAAATTTGTAATTATTCAAATTTAGGAAGAAGATACTAATTAAATAAAACAAACTATTTGAATTTATTTAATTAATTAAGATTAGAGGAATATGATTTAAGATAAGAATAATTAGAAAATGTGAACTATGTAAATAAATTTAGAATTTATTTATAAGTAGACGAATTCAAAGGTTTATTAATTAAATAACTTGTATTTAATTAATTGATTATCCAGACCGATTTTAGGTGTATATAGACACTAGTGGTCTTTATCCTTTGCAAGAAACAAAACAAACAAAGAAATCCTCGCTTAACATAAATTTCATCATGCAAAACACTAATGATTTGAATTCATTAGATTTTACACCCTCCTGTAAAGGAGAGAACAAAATTTTGCAATCTAAAGAGTCTTGTGTAAGTATGACATTTTGTATTAAGCAATAGATAGCTTTGTCGCAAAAAGGAACATAATCTACTCTTGATCAAGAAGGTATCTTGTTGAGACTCCTCCAAGATTGTTTGGTATCTCTCCCTCAAAGAACACGAAAGAAATTTTATTTCAAGACTTCATTTTGTGCTTATCATAGAATTCATGGCCATTCTACTAATGAACGTAAGGCTTTGCATAGTAAAATTCAACATCTTAAGGAGTTTGGTGTTCTTCCTTATGTGGGGGCACCTAATTCCTCTAATTGATACTAATTTTCACTCTAGCATGTTTCTCATCAATCATCTCAGCTCACGCTTGTCCGACACTAAGTGGGGGCAAGGGGTTAGGCAGCCTTGTCCTCATATGTCACTTGTCGTTGTCTCTTTTGGCTAGTCAACTACCTTTCATGAACATATAATAGCAATCTTGGGATGTGGGCGACATGCCTTAAGTTGGCTCACATGCAACATACTATCTTTTGGGGGCATTCACTTTTCATGATGTAGCTTATCGGAAACATATTGCATAGGGCTTTCCGAATAAACTCTCATGTCTCCTTCTACTTTAAAGCAATTGATCACAACATGGTGTTTAGCAATTTCTTTAAAGTGGGGGCATAAATTTGCATTATTTTTGGCATGATTCCATTTATTTCATGTTCTTTGATGTGATTTTCTTTCTTTATGTGATGCATTTTTACTCTTGGTGGTGTCTTCGAGTTTAACTTCCTCTAAGAACATAATATTTCCTCTCTTGGAAACATTATATACAATGTTCCCCAAGATGAGACCTTGCACTTTTCCTCTCATGAAACAAGATGAGACCTTTTGCACTTGTCCTCTCTTGGAAGCATTTGGTATGATGTTCCCCGGGATGAGACCTTGTATCTATCCTCTCTTGGAGATTTGTTAAGCACAATGTCCTGTAAGAGTAAGACCTCATATGAACTAAGAAAAATACCTTTGAACACCTCTCTTTCTTGTTGCATTTTTCTTTTGTCCTTATTAAAGTCATGGAGTTATGGCTTTGCTATGGACTTCCTGGGGCTCACCTAGTGAAAAACTAGCTTCACTAGCCCTTGTGAGCATGCATTTTTGTGCCTTACTAAATTCATGGAGGTATGGCTTTGATATGGCTTCCTGGGGCTCACCTAGTGAACAACTAGCTTCACTAGCCCTTGTGAGCATGCATTTTTGTGCCCTATTAAATTCATGGAGGTATGTCTTTGATATGGCTTGTTGGGGCTCACCTAGTGAACAAATAGCTTCACTAGCCCAAGTGTGAGCATGCATTTTTGTACCTTATTAAATTCATGGAGGTATGGCTTTGATATGGTCCTCTGGGGCTCACCTAGTGGACAACTAGCTCCACTAGCCCTTGTGAGAGTGCATTTTTTTTCATATTGGATAGCGCATTCCACTTGTAAACCTTCAACCTAGACCTAGTTCATCGTGTTGGATGGCCAGTCAAAGCTTGATCCATTGTAATTTTCCTTTTTCTTTTTTCCTTTCCATTTTTCCTATCTTTGATGGTGTATGCTTGTGATCTAGCTATGGCTTCATATATCATCTGCATGTGAATTCCTTTGTACCTATGTTGGTAAGTCATAGGATCTCAACCTTTGGGGATTGGTCATCCCTCTTGATCATTTTTATCCTATCTTACTAGCATGTGTACATTTGGACCCCTCTTGATTGCAGGATTGGCTACTTTAGTGTGAGTTTGAAGAAAGTTCATCCTCTCACTAAAGTGGGGGCTAAATGTAGTGTAGTAAAATGCACACCCTTGCATTTTCACACTTTTTTGGGCCCACCTTGCTTTATTTATGCTTCTTTATGGCTTAATTGGACCTATTTTGCATCCACGAGCATAATAAAACATATATTTTTATGGAAAATACTGACAACCATCAAAAAATAAATGATCATTTAATGATTCTATATGTGTGTCCCTAATTTGTGGAGTGGGACTAGAATGCCACCTAGGGTGTCTTTGTACTCCATGGGTCTTGGGACCTTGATTTTGAATGTAACTGAAAAGGTCCCTTTTTGGAGTCTATGCCTCGAGATTAGATGCTTGGGACTAAAACGCCACCTATGGAATCTTAGTCCTCCTTGGCTTATTTTTGGGATTCAATTTCAAATCTTGGCGGGATTTAGCCTCCTTTATTTAATGAATTCATATGCCAGCTTGGTGTGATGTAATTTCATGATATTAAGCATGAATAACTATAAATACAAGGTTCCTCCACTCATTTTCATAACAAGCATTCAATTATTTATTCCTAAGGAAATTTTATGCATTCAAGAGCAATTCATCAAACATTTGGAGCTGTCATCAAGATTCAAGCATCATGTCAAGGGTTTAGTGCATCCATTCATGTTGTTGAGCCAAGATTGTGGGTGTAGCATTGAAGATCTATTTACAACCATTGTTCACATCAAATCCAAGGATCCAAGATCTACATTCCTCATGGCCACTACATGGTAGATTGAAAATTTGCTTCACAAGACATCATCCAAGGTGATATCATTTACATAATTCATATTTCATGCTTCATTCCATTCATTTCATCATTTGGTTTAATTACCCACAAGGGATTTGACCAAGGAAAACCCCCATTTACTAACAATCAAATTTTTTTTCCCCATTTGCATCTTTGTGATTGCAGGTTTTAGGTTGAATACTTGAAGATCATTTGGAGTGCAAAGTTGCATTACAAATTTTTCATCTTCTCAAAAACTCACCTACAGGTCAAATTTGGAAGTTTCAAAATATAACATCTAAAAAGAAGCAAGTGCAGACCTTGGAGCCCAGAATCACATTCATAGTTTTCAAAAATTCAGAATGGGACTAATACACCACCTTGGGCATCTTTTCCTCCCAGGCATATTTTCAGAGATTTTTTAGATCTTGTTCTAGCATCCAAAGATTCTACATTTTCCTCAAAAAGTAGCACCGGGACTAAGACAATAGTAAAGACGTCTTAGTCATCCATAGCACTTTTTGACAACATTTTTACATTTCTAGAATCCTCATCACATTTCCATACTTCCTAGGTACACATACCCTAACTTGGTGTAGCTTAATTTCGTCATTTGATCTCATTATTTAGCTTGAATTGCTAGATTTTGTAGGTTGAATTCTTATTTGTCTTTTCCAAGCATTTGCTTGGTGGTGAACCCCTTAAATCCTAAAAGAACCCCTCCTAGGTCCTCCTTGTTGAGAATTGACTCACCTTGTGAGGTTGCTAGTCAATCCAATTAGGACTCCTATGACATTATTGAATGATAATAGGAGAAAAGTGGTGTTTTATGACCTAGGTTGTAAAGCATCTCCATTTTCCTATTAATTAGAAAGCAACATAAAAGTTGCATTAGGTGAGAAAGAAGTGGCTAAGAATCCTTTGAAGAATGAAGAAAAGAAAGAAAATATTGCAGCAAATATAAAGAATGAAGAAACGGAAGAGGAGATCCTTGTGTAAAAGTATCAAGAGGAAAGAGAAGAGATTACAATCAAGGTTACAAAGGATGAGAAGAGTTGTTGCAACCCTTTGATAGAAGGGGCATGGAAGGAGAGGTGTGTGGGAATAGCTAGTAAAGTCCCAAAAGAAGGAATATTGGTTGTAGTAGGTTCTTTTGAAATTTTACGACATCAATATGAAGAAGAGACAATTCATGAAGAATTGAAAATAGTGGAGGCATTAGAGGTTGCAGTGAATGGTAAAGGTAAAATAGATTTGTTTACACAAATGTTGGCAATTGAGGAGGAAAGGATGTCAAAGATTGATGTTGCAGTAAAAGGAGAAGAATGAAAATTTTCTCCTATGAACGAAGGTGAGGTAAATCAATTTTATTATGATATTTTGTTTCCAAATGAAATGATAGAAGAAGAGATGGATAGGGAACCAAAGCATGTAGTAGATGTTGCATGCTTGTGTGTAGTGATGGTTGAGGATGTTGCAAGATTTTGGTGGAGGTGGACAGTTAGAGGCGGTTTTGAACCCATAAAAGAGGAGAAAAGAGAGTAGAGTATCTGGTGGAGGAGGTTGTACTTTGGTGGACATGAGTCCACGAGGGAGAAAAGGAGGAAGAAGGTGCAATATTGTTGGAGGATGGTGGTCTATGTTCCAGAGAAGTGCTGGAAGAAGCAAAATAAATATTTTTGGGGCACTTGATACAATGATGGAGCTCACTATAGATTGTTTACAATCTCAAAGAGTGATTATATCACTCAACTCCATCATTGTGAGCCTATGCTCACAATATTTCTATCTGATGTGTTTGATGCAGGAGCATCCGGGTTGATAAGCGATCTTGTATCGCCCAAAAAAAAAAAAAAAATTCAAATTTTGGTGTGAATTCTGGTTTAAATTGGTGTTCTTGGCATTTCTCAACATTACAAAATATCTCATTTGTTAAAATTTTCAAAATTGGAGTTTCCACACTTGCATAGTTTTGTCCATAGGGGAATTTTTTTTTAAAAAATATTTTTTAAAATTGGTGAAGGATGAAGAAAAATACTTTGAGGGGGATAATATTAAAGGTGTTTCACTCACATTCATGAAGGTTTTGTAGAAATATTCCTCACAGTTTGAGCGATATTATTATGTTGATGATTCTACGACATTTTTAATTTCTCAAGATTCATAAATGCTAGAGAAAATTCCTTTTATGGGAAGCTTAAGGAGATCATTATACACATCTTGGAAAGTTTTGATGCAAAAAAAGGATTTTGGAAATATTTATGCATAAATTCATTTTTCAGCCTTACTAGTGGACTTTGTCGTAGTTGCATAAAGGATTTTCTTAAAACAATTATGTATTCAGACTCAAAGGTATTATTAGAGGGATTTTAATTATTTTAATATTAGTGTTTTGATATATAAAATTTGGTTGAAGGAACTTTCATTCTAAGTGCCACATACAACAAGAGAAATGAACGGTTTTTGAAGACCCTTCAATGAATCATATAGAATTTGAAAAGAAATTGTAGATTGGAAATGCTAATCAAAAAAAGCCACTTCAAATTTGAGGCAAATTTCTTCCAAATTTGAGGCAGATTGCTCATGAGAGGGGCTTGTGAAGGAAGGCTATTATGAGAGTGTGAGAGAAAAGAAATGGGTTTTTTGTAGAGTTTGGGAGGCCATGAAAGGCCAAGTTTGTTGCAGATTTTTATGACATGATATTGTATGTAATTTGTTGCTGATTTTAATAAAATGAATCATGTATGTTGTTTTCAATCTATTTGAAATCTATTTGTGGGGAGTGTGTATTTCTGGTAGAGGAAGTCCCTCTACGTCATTCGGTACCTTATTAGGCTTCATGGTTGGGACCCATTTCTTTTGCATTGTACATGGGTACCCCACCAGGCTAGTAATCAAGACCCATATCTTTCATGTGCACCTAAGTTATGCTTAAGTAGGGTTGTTAGTGTATATATTGCACATAGATAGGCTTTAAGCCTACTTAGGTGTCTATTGACTCTTTCTTATGTGAGGTGTCAATGTATATAGGTGTCCTTAGAGATTTCAATTTATTTTTGACACCTCTTCCTATGTTTTTGGTATGAAACATGCCACCATTCCATGAGTAAGGAGTCCTATCCTCAATTCATGGAGGTTGGTTGCCTCTCTCATTCCTATTTGTGTAAACATTCTTGATCTAATACGTTGGTTTAACATTATGTAATTGTGTTTCATTGTGCATGTTGTTTATTCTTGATGATTGAAGGTTCTTTTAAGAATTATGTACATATACTAAATAAACATCAAATTAAAAATAAAATAATAGGGTATGTGCAGGATCATCATGGAAAAAATAGGCCCTTAAGTGGCAATGAAAATTCAGAAAAATTAGAGTTATGCAACTTGACATAAAAATTTGAATAAGCTATCTATATTATTTCAAAAATATGTAACAATAGAATCTATGGAAAATTGAATGTAGTTTCTAAACTACTAGGTTTATTTTTCTAAGAAAAAATTCTATTTGGTGAAAAATTGAAATTTCAATGCAGTAGTACTTAAATTTCAAGGAAAAAATAAGAAGTAGGTGTCTTTTTGACCACCCTAACCATAATAAAATCATAATATTCTTTTATAATATTTTAGATATAAGTAGAGGACTCATGTCCGGATGTGATGCATATTTTTTTATATTTTTTTCCAAGTAAATAATTAATTATGAATTTTTAATTACAACTTTTGAAAAATATAAAAACTCGTATGTCTGACCACCTTAACTTGGCCAAAACTTCATGAAATTCATTTTTTCTTTAAACCTATAGTATGAAGCATAGAATGTGACATGTTTTGGATTCAAAAAATGTGATACCATTTCAATGTTATAAAAAAATTTCAATCAAAGATCAATCAGGACTTTAGTCATAATTCTAATAGAAAATGAATAATAATTATTTATTAGATTCAAACTAAAGTATAATTTATATTGGTGGAAATATGAGAAGCTCCTTTACAAACCCTTTTCGTTTCATCAATTTTGGGTAAAAAAAAGCCATATGCATGAAGTCTGGAAAAGCAAGGTAAGTTGTTAAACACATTTTTTGTGTTGACTTCTTAGGATTGGCAGTTCTGAACCAAAATCCAAAGCAAGCCCGAGGCTAATCCCTAGGAAATAATTTTGTTTCAGACATATCGGATATCCGATTCAAATCAAGTATATGATTTATCTGATCTGTTATATATAGAGTTGCAAAAATTTTATACAATTTATAATGTATGATTTAAAAAATGCAATAAAGTTTATAATTTAATATATAATATACAATATAGTTTATAATGTAGTACATAATATACAATTTATGATAATATCTTACCGAATTATGTATTTAGTATATAATATATTATATTTTTATGTATAATATTTCAATATTTTTGTAAAGTATAGATATTTAAATATATATATTACTAATATATAAAATATTTAATAATTATATAATTCCCTCTCTCTCTCTCCCAAGTCTCACTCAATCACTCGTATCTCTCTCCCCTCTACCCTCTGCTCTCTCTCTCAGGTATCTCTCTCCTAACCCCCGCTCCCTCTCCCAGGTCTCTCTCC